>JAHZNA010005088.1:0-18068 GCA_027743935.1 Sinodicranocentrus sp. ZH6 | reverse complement strand
GAAGAAGGTTATCTGCCAAAAAGCACCTTTAGCATTATAGTAAATGGGGGAAAAACGTAAACAAGCGGTCAGCTGGGGCAATGTAAGCACCTCCTTAAGCGATAACCACTGCACTCTGCACTGACGAGACCCATAAGGTCGAAACACGTGTCTGTAGTTATATCGCTTATCCATCACGATTGTGCCCAGAAAATAATTTTTCCTCAACAATTCACCGTGATTCCGTTTTCATTGTTTTCAATTTTATAATCTATTAATATTGCTACACAAGTAAAATGACGTTACTAATTAAGATGACTGTATCTCATGCATACCTTGTTGAATTACGCATTTACGGGTGTATATAAACGATTGTAAAGTAGCGATTCGGCATAATAGTAAACAAATCAGCGATGTTAAGTTCCAAAATTAAGCAACAACATTTGTGAAATTAACATTGTTAAGCAATGTGATAAGCAGACATTTCCATTAAAGCATATGACTCTCCGCGCTGAAATACAAGCGTCTCATCAGGCAAACAGTCATTCGCAATACAATACGATTGTTTTTACCTAGCGTTTAATTATCCCCATAATTGTATGGGGCATTCACTAGTATTCTATATTTCATACGGAGTTTCTCTTTCTCTCTGAAAAAAAGTGACTTTGGCTCCGTTTTCCTCGCTCATTTCAACTCTCTCAAGTTGAAATAGATGATCCATGTATGAAAATTTGTTCATGTCAATTCATCCATTTTTACCAGAACATGCATTGCTTTACTCTCTTTAACTCTTTAATGGTGAGGAAGAATATATAGTGGTGGAAAACATTAGTTCACTTTTCGAGTCACCCACACTCGGCACGAATCCACACACAGCATTGCACACACTTTTCCAAGCCAGATAGATAGATAGAGAGAGGGAGAACCAGAGCCTTTCCTGCTAAACTCCAAAGAACAAACGCTTTACTATAGAATCACACACATTTCCCTTTATACATTACAACTATAGAATGGCTCCTGTGTGTGTTGGTGTTCAAAAGAATGTATTTCCCTTTTATAAGAGTTAGCCATATAACATACATAAAATAGAGAGGAGGGATACTAGGGTAAAAAAATGAAACAGCTTCTCTCGTACCAGAGATTTTCCTCAAGTTTTCACACTCTCTGATAAAACCAACTTGCATCCAGCCCTCTGCCTCAGTCATACTTACAAAGCGAGAGAAGGCTTTAGTGTCTTGTTCTCTGGAAGGAAGACAGAGAAACAGTGGTATATAATAAAAAATGGGAATTTTAGGCAAGGCAAGGAAAATAAGGGCTTAGACGTTGACGTGAGCTCCATATAATTCTCCATACAGCATACCCATATTATGGAGTGCTCTCATTTTTTCCCCCTGCCTACATTTAATAAGAGGACTCCAAACTGGAACTCGTCAGTCTTCGCTCGACGTCCTTCTCGATGTTTGAGACTTGTAGTAGATTTTCGTCTGTGAGAAGGTGATTGTAGTAAAGCACCGCTGTAGTAAAAACTCTTTCTCGTGGTAAACTCTCATTTTGTCTGAAATTGTGTGGGATTCTTCCATTGAATGTGAATTTTTTTTTCGGAGTCAACGCTTTCAAGTTGGGAGAAGAATAGAGTAAAGAACAAGTATTCAAAACAGTGAACATTTTACATGTGTACAATCTCCCACGATTTTTTTGCATGGTTCTTCGTCAAGTCATGAAAAGGAGGGTTTTTGAGAAAGCGTGAAAAATATCAGAGGATTTTATTGAAAGGAAATAAATCCACAGGAGCTCATTTCAATGTGGATTAAATCCTGACACAAATAAATGTAATTTGTGTAATAAGTTCTTCTACATCCTTGACGGAGCTACTCCTCCAGAACAACGTGGCCGTGGTCATAGTCTGAAAAGCTTGACTGCGTAGATCACCCCACTTCTATGTTTTGCGGAAAAGAGTGACAAGAAAAATAAGTGACAAAGGAGGATGGAGTGTGAGCTCTATGACACTGTACCTGTGAATGACTCCACTTGATATTCAGTTTGTATGGCGTATTTTTTATCATCTCTTTCATCCTCATCGCTGTCTTTTACACGGTCATCAGAAGAGGAGAGAGAAGCTTGTCTTAGTATAGGAAAGTCACGCCGTTAGACTATTATCTTCTTCTTTACATTTTTCCTTCATAAAAAATCAAGACAAGTGGAGCAATTCATGTGAATCAGATAGTGGAAGTGGAGCTAGTTGAAATAAATACAAGGTTCGCATGTTTTCATTTTGCAATAGTGAGACAAACGCTTACACACAGAGACAGAAACGCTGCGCATTTTGATTAAAATATCCATGTAAATTAAAGACTCGTCAAAAGGATTGTGTTTGCGACTGATTCCGCTCGTATTACTAGACTTTGTGTCATTTCCAAACTCTTTCTGAATCTCGTGTTGCTTTTTGCTGGAGGGGTTGGAAACGTAATTAAAAGGGAGTCCCATACTACTGGAAATGAACCTTTTGTCACAATACTCCCCATTGAAGAACAATAGCTAGGAATGAAAGGGATTTCTCTGTTCCAATTATTTGTTTGATGGTTTTGCAAGGATTGATTAAAACTTGTCTATTTCCTATGAGTCAAACTTACTCAGGAGAAAATCATCACAAGGTAAAATCATTAAATGTGGATGTTCCCCTGAGACAAACTAACACTTCCCTCACCATTCGAAAATCTAATTAATTACAGTGTCATTATCACATCAGTATTGTCACCTTCCTTGAACACTTGATACCTGCATAGGAATGTTGGAGTTTTGATCAAATTACATCATATGGACCAATAGCTATCCGGTGAGGTTTGTATAGCTATATACCTCAACAAAAGAATCTCAAAGGTATGCCTCACTCATTGAAAAGAAAAATAATCAAGTGAAGACTTGTCGATTTGTACTTGAGCTCTTCTCAACCGAGGAAAATAAATTTATTTCCAAGAAGAGAATAAAAAAGGGGAAAATAAGAAAGTAGCATTATATCGTATATCCGAATATCTACCCGTGTATCTCGTGAACTCGCCCAAACAATCCACTCAAAGTCAAAGTCCTCATTCTAGGAAATACACGCAATCATCTAGACAAAAGGAGGAGAAAACTTATCCTTCTCCTTCAGATCGAAAGACGACACGACCACTTAAGGTGACACCGTCATGGTCACATCATAACGCACATTTTCTCTTCCTACAGCAAAATCCCTAACACCCGCATGGGATAACAAGGTGAATAATAGAAGAGGATTTAGAACGACAGGGAATATTCTCGAGAGTGAGAGTCGCGTCGTCTCCCTCATCATTCTTTTCTCCATGTCGCACTAAACATGAATCAGATTCAGGTAAGAAAGAAATCCATTTCATGTTCTCGTTCATATCCATCCTTATCAGTGTTTTGTCATGTTTCTCTTCCAAAAACTCCACAATGTGCGTATCTTTCTCTCTGCTTTCTACTTTTCTCTTATTTCCTATCCACATCTCAAACAAGTTTGGCGTTTGTGTACGCTTGAAACTCATAAGAAACTGTTGATGATGGTGATAAACTGGAAGATTTTTTATTGATGTAGACGAATGTAGGCGGGATTCTATGGTTTAGGTGTTCCACGGGTTGTCTCTAGGGAAAGGAGAAATTGCTTTTGTAGATTTCAGCGAAACGTAGAAAACGTAAAATCCGCATGTTTTATACCATCTGCAAACTTTCCATTCTGAAGTCGTATGGTGGAAAACTCGAGATTCGGCAATCTCTGGAAAATTATTGAGTCGGAGAAGATTTAACCTACGAGTCAAAAAATATACTCATTGATTGGGCTCTCATTTAGTTATAAAGATGGGTATAAATAACGTATAAAATAAAGGCAATATGATATCATGTTATTAAGTCAAGTGGCAGCAGCGGAGAAAGGATATTTTGCAAATGAGCTATTTTCCTCCTTTAAACTCTTTGGTAAATAAGCCATTTAGAGCTTTATTATGGTATAACGGCATAGCTAAAGAGTTCACGAAGAAGGGCTGATGAATATAAAGTATTTAGTTTACAAGCACCGGCGTCCTCTTCCCATCTCCGGAAATTCTAATGAGGATAATGATCAAAATGATGGGGAGGATATAAAACACGAGGTTTATATTTATAGAGTATAAAAACCTTAGCGGATCCTTGATATATGCACGATACGCCGAAATGTGAGAGCTTGGTGCTTGTTTTTCGAAAAAAGCAGGAAATGAATCCAGTCAAAAAGGAGCAAACTAGTTGCTTCATCCTTAGCAATAAAATTGGGGTGATTAGAGGGGAAGAAAGTTAACTTGTTTTAGCCTCTCTTATCAATCAGGTTGAGAGAAAACGGGAGATGACTTTTCCTCTGGACATGGCTTCCCACTTTGATGGGCAAGTTTGAAAATGATATAATTGACAATTGCGCGTTGTCTATAGAACGTATGTAATTATTTGCAATTTACTCCTTGTCTCATTCCTTGATGATATTGTAAGGCTACTTCTTCATTGTACAACTTCTTCCCAAAATAGGACCAGCAAAATAATTATAGACGGTTTAATAATGCTCCCTAATTGAGAAAATAGTTGTTTCCTTGCAAATACGAGATTTTAACGGTTTCCTCAAGAACTTGTGACGCAAAAGGAGAAAGTTTTTACAAGTTCGGATGAGCTTGTGAAAAAAAATGCTTCATTTGTAAAGTTTTCTATATGGCTTGCGGTTTAGAGCTTAATTTAGTGAATCCAACTGTTATTGGATAGATATGTCATTTTACGAAGTCACCACCAAAGGTTTTACAAGGGAACAAAGCCAACTTTCAAACATTCTAAGCTTTACAAACATAAAAAATTCTTGTGACATGATAGGCTTCACTCTATTCATTTCACAAATTCAAACAAAACTGGGTGTGTCAAATGGTCAAAATCATAATAGCACATTACTTTAAAGATAAGAAACAATGCTCTTGTGTGTCTTCATCTGCATTGCCCCATATCTAGCTTTTAGTCTTTTCTTATGCTCACTCAATAAAAGCCTGTTTTTAATATCCCCAAGGTCCCTTTTCTTTGTTCACTTGGTTTGCTCCGCAGTCGACTTGTTTTGTTTGTCTTGGAAAAGCGAAGCATTGTGTGTCGCCAAGTCTCCCGCTTCAGTTGACTTTAATGCCTGCACACAACTGGCGCTCAGTGGAGTATTATTTTATTAGCTTCCCACTAATTCCCCACCGTCCTTTTTCTACATTCTTAGGCATTCACACGAGACACAAAAAAAGAAAGGGAGAAGGGATCGCATGAAGAAAGAAAAGGACAATATATAATCCTCATGCAAGATGATAATATGATCAAAGCAATGAGACCATGTGGATGGTGTGTTTTACCTCTAACTGAAATGTGAACATGACAAAATGACACGGACGTACGTAACGTTGCTACAGTGGGTGGATCGCAAGCAATTTACATTTTGGATTGCAATTTCATACCCTCCATATACCAACCGGGTGTGACCACGCTGTTGAAAAAGCAATATTTTTTATTCCCTTACTTCGAAATTGGCACTTTACTCCACTAAACAAGCTTGAAAGTCGTCCACACCCTACCAAGTCCTTGGTAGCTAATATTTTCTCTTGAGAATATTGAAATATTATGTATTACGCAAAATCTTATTTTCACTCCATTTCCTCTCAAATAGCAAGGAGCCATTTTATCGAATTACTGTTAAGCGAAAATCATCCTTGCGAAATTACTTTCAATATTCTCAAAAATGATTTCCCTTCGAGGGAGAATACTAATGGAGTTATTGAAAGGAAATAGCGTTTGTACGTTTCATTTACGTATTTCTCGCTCGCAGCTGCAATAACTAGAAGCAGAGAGAAAAGATGCCAGTGAAAAGTACATTACTACTATTGAAATACATATCAGTCATTCTGAGAAAACTGTTTTTACCTTGATAGAAAATCATCCATGAAGTACGATCGGAAATGAGATCAGAGCCAGAGTCCCGTTATCTTCAGAATAATACCTATTCCCTAAGTCGTCTTTCCATCTACGTTTTTTATGTACATGAATTGAAAGCCCTAAGTCTACTTTCCTGTCATTTGACTGGAAGCTGTTAAACAAGATGTAAATTTAAGATTGGTCTCAAACGGACGGAAGTCCCGAGATGTGTTTCCTCCCTGAGATATGTCATGTTTCATGGAAAAATAGAGAAGATGGGTTCCGGGAAATGGTATCCATAAAATTTCACTTTTTACACATCCATCACGCTTCCAGGTTTTTCCACTCATTTTTACATCAATCTCCCTCTCGTATATGGAGAAAGGGAGGAGAGAAAGAGAGAAAATATTGTAAAATGACTTTTACAGATTTTCTCCTGCATTTTCATTTCATTTGATCGATCACTTTTAGAATGGTTCAAAAAACTCATAGCTCAAAATGTAAAGAATTCTCCCAATAACATGAAATTCTTAGAAAGGAATGATATTCCAGCTTATTTATTGTCAATTGAGGATCTACTTGCGAAGAGGATTTTTTTCTTCAAAAGCTTAAGTGGAATATCATACTTGAGATGAAAAGAGAGTGAAAAATAATCGACGAGAAAAGTAAGTAGCATCTTGAACAATCTCGAAATAAGGCAACAACGGCTATTTTAGAAAAAAAGATGATGTATACAAGGTTACACACAAGAGGCAATAATGATGTTTAGAGAATTCTTAGTATACTAAGCATGATTGCACATCCATAAGTGAAAACAGTGGTGGAAAAATATCATCACAACGATAATATATACTTCCCTTTACGACAAAATTTTTTCGTTTTTTATCAAATAAAACATTCTAACATATTCACATACAACCTTATAACTTTCCTATTTCCTCTCTAAAATATATTTGAACACACATCCTTTTAAGTTTGTTTACCAACTCGAATGAATAACATACAGGGAAAAGTTAAGTAGGAAGAAAATATCTATAAGAATAACGTTCTCATTCTTTTCTAATATCAATGAGCTAACAATGTAAACGATTTTTTGAAACTTTGTCCCTTTTCTCCCCTCTCTGTTTTCCCATCACCGTGGAAAAGTTTACTATTTACTGCTCTTTCCTTTTCTCACTAAAGCTTTCTTTTGACATCGGATTGATAAGGCTTACCTTTATGTTTTCCTTTCTATTCACCCCAAGGTTCTATTCTATTAAATAACGCGTCATTTCCTGGAGAACAGACTCAGATTTTCTCATCAATACAATACATTATTAAGGAACTCTTTAAACGGCTCAACTTTTTCCTGAGTAAAAAGTAATGATTTAGTAAAGAAATATAAAACGGAGAAAGTAGTTCACGTTCTATTCACTATTTAACATCTTTCCTAGAGTCTCATATTTTTTGGCTAATAACACTCTCATTTCTTCCAAGTGGAGGAATAACTAGAACACCATTATAATTATTAATTCTCGAAAAGAAAATGTATATCAGGGGAACAAGAGGGAACGACAAGGACGAGTGCTTTTATGCATGGCTTTTTTTCCCTCAATGCAAATAACACACCCATGTAAATTTTCCTTGCTACTTGAACTAACTGGAGAGGAAATTGGTGGGGAAATTCCATCCAATCCAATTGTATCCCATGACTGGGACGCGTTTTATTTATGCAGGCGAAACTCTCTCCACTAATTCCGTGTGCATGCCTACTCTTTAATATTTTCCTCATATTTTCTCTCTTTGTATTCCCTCCCTCGTTGGAAGAGGCTAGACTTATTAACGCTGCAGAGTGAAAAGCGTTTTTCTCCTCAATGCATGGGACCCAAGTGAGAGATGTAGTGGAGGTGAATATTTTAATTGGATTAGGTGGATCACACTGGCAATCTAGCTTGTTCCGGTTTGATCCTTATTTTGTTTTTCTCCTGTATCCACCGTTTCCTTTACTTTTTCTGCTCAACCATGTGATAACACTGTGGACTCCTTGAGAGTGCGTCATTCATTTCCATTTTGTCTCAGGAGAAGACCCCTGACATAAAGTAAACTTGAGTAGAAAGGACACATGAGTGTATAGCTGAGATTGTACACGACGATTAGTCACACATGACACTCTCCCACAGTTACACATGTCCAGCACCTCCACTCTATTGAGGTCTTGGTATATTATGCGTGAATATGGGAAACCCATATGCAGACTTTTCCTCACAACTTTGGTTACACAAGATATCAAATTTTTGCTAGAGGACATCCCCACAAATTCCAAGTGTGCTTAACTTACCGTGAAAGATAATGTCAGTAAATATATATCACATAGTCGTCAAGAGTCAAAAGTGACATATATCCAAAATGACAGGTGAGCCCAGCACGTGCAAAATTTCCATTTTCTTTCCTGCTCTAGCCACATTTTCTAATTGACATTTGGGCCGCACTTGCCTTTGAGCAAGTTATTCTAAAGGAAAGGAAACCTTGCAAATACACCTACATACTATTTACTTACCACGTTGCACTTTCCTTGAGAAAGTCACAAAGTCCAACTTTCCTATTGAGGAGAGTAGCATGCAGGGTAAACATAAAAAATCGCAACTCGCTGCAAACATGCTAGCCCACCTGTGTCTTTCTTTATACACTCTCCATCCACTCGAATTGAATTACCTCTTATGGAGGATCCACTGAGAAGAAAAAAGGTTCGTGCTTTAGACTGAATCCGCTTCATCATGAAAAGCTGCTTCATGAAATCCTTGAGGCTTGAGGATCATCATCGGCACCACCAGCCAAAAAAGGCAACGTAAGGTTAACTACCCATTCTTGACAAGTGATGGAGACTGAGGAAAAAGTTAAGAGAAGAAAAATATCTATTGAAAGTCACATTTTAGAGATGGATTATAGCCCATTATATCCACCAAAAGGGGTAATCACCTTCTACCCATTAGCCATACCAGGTTTATGATAACGGCATCGATTCTTTGTACACGATGGAATGAAATGGAAAGGAAAAGCAGGCCGTTGAACAAAATTCCTTTCCTGGGAAAAATTTCTCCTTCATTCCAACAACAATACGGATACAGAAAACCTGCACACCTTCTTGCCATTTATCCTGCCACGTTTCTACTATCCGTACGTGTGCAAAATTCAATTTTCTCTGGAAGCGTTTATTTCCATCTCCATTTTCCCTTTTCATATTCGTTGTTGTACCCACATTTCTCTCTCTCTCAATCGGAGCCCAATGGATGCAGCCAGGTTTTGCTGTTGTGCTGCCTCAGCATACAATTTCACACAAGGAAGTGTTGTCTTATCTGTCCATCTTGTGGAAAAATCCAAGAAGACGTGTACTCATCAGAGCGTAATGGGTGAGGAGAAGCGCGGTAATGAGAAAAGTGGTGTGGAATATATACATTTCATATACTTTCTCTACATTTCTTTAGACATGCATTGTGCTTTCCAAGAGAATTGACAGGAGAAAGGCATTATTTCTTCCTTATATTTATGCAACTTTTCTAAGATGAGATGAATTAGTTGATAATGATTTTTCTCAGAAAACACGTATTTTCAGAAAGTTACTCACGTCACACAAACTGATTGAGGCTTTTCAGGGAGACAAGAATTCAGGAAAATACTTTATAATCAGATAAAGGCAAAGAAATCGAAAGCTAATCTAGTTACCCTGAATATTCAAATAGAACGGAAAAAATGAGACACGTGTAAAACACAACAACAATTTACAAGCAAGACTCGTCCATAGCAATTCTCAAATTTCAATAAGGTTCTCTTTTGGATTCGATGATGAAGAATCCAGTGGTGATAACTGTTTCCCGTAACTTTCATTACTTTTGAAGGAATTTCAAAAATTATTTACTACTTTAACATAGTGAGATAACAGTATTTTTTATGAACGTATTTTTTGTATTGCATAATCGTTGAACTCCTGTTTTCCATGAAAATTGTCTACCATTTCTAAACGGTTCTGAATTTTGACATACTGTAAATTGAAAATCTGCATATTTTTAAACAAACTATTCGCTTATGCAATAAATGTTTTCATAATACAATACTATGGGAATTCATCATGTCAGAGAAGTCAAAAATTGTTAAAATTCCTCCAAAAGTATTGTGCTTTTGTGGAAACGCTTATCACCATTCACAATCAGTTCCTCAACATCTAATCTCATAAAAGATGTATCTCATTGAAGTTTGGGTGTTGTTATGGACAAGTCTTGCTTGTGAGATGTTTTCCCCACAAAATAGGATAAAGCTCCCACCGCACCACAACAAAATGAGTCTGCGAAGAAAACAGATTTAGAAGTTGTTCGAAAAAAATGATAAATTCTCGTCATTTCTGACAAGCTGGAATTTTAGAATATTTTTTGATTCTCTCTCTTTTTAAATACATCTCTAGATATGATCCTCTTGTGTTGGAGGGTACAAGCCGTGATAGGGATGGCAAGATCATTGAAGCAAATATTGATAATTTTTTTGTCTGCTTTTTTTGCATCTCATGATGTGCTACAAAGTCTCAGTATTCCTGAATTTCTCTCCAACTTGGATGATTCCATGTTTGCATGTGCTTTGGCACTAAAAATACTCGAGTCTAGGAGACTGCATCTGTACACAGTGGCTGGAGCGGAATGCTAAGAGTTCCTCTAGAGATCCATCTTGCTCTCTTGTTCTACAAGAGGGAGGAGAAGGGATCGATACTTTTTTTCTGGTCGAACTTTCCAAGTAGCCACAAAGTGTATTCCGGGTAGTGGCTCACCCGAAAACAGAAAGTCGTGTCCAAAGTGTCTAGTGCACATTTGCTCTCCTTTCCAGCTCCCCACTTTATCCAGGATAAGTTGCTAATGGGCTGGATAAGGAAATATATGCGACTTAGGCCGTGGTGGAATGTTCGTCTTGTATTTGTACACAGGCGTCCATCGCGTGTTCCTTAACGTCTTCTAGAAAAAATATGACTGACAGTTTTAACCCATTTTCCTCTTCCGTAATGCCAATGCGATGGTATAAAAATAAAAATATTTCTCCAAGACGGAAATAAAAGCTCAAGTGACAAAACCAGAAACGAACATTTTTTCATCGCCATTTACTCCATGACAGGATTGAAAATTACTATTTCAATTTCACTTCTCACAGCTCATTTCTCCCTTCAGGAAAAACATTAGTTTTCTCAAGTTGTAACATTCCCTCCAAGTTAGAAAACTATTACGACAGTCGTTCTTGGAATTATATGAGCTGCAAAATAAAAAAAGTGTTTATTTCAAGAGCGGCGTAATGAACTTACATTAAAAGTCTTTTTTGACTCACTCGCAAAAAACTCCCAGTTTCACATAAAGATTTAGCAGCTTTTTTTTATGAGCCAGAGTGAATTGCAAGTGTTGCATAAAAATGTGCAGTAAAAACGAAAGAGAGAGAAATGGCATTGACCGGCAGGAGTGATGATGGTGCTTTAATATATCGTCAACTCAGCTTGTAAATCCTGGCATCTTCGTTCTTGACGTCAGCATAATATTTCTTATGGGGTTGCAATGGACCTTTTTATTTTATCTCTTAAATGGGAGATAAATTATCCAGGGAAATTCTTAGATTTTTTTCATCCTTCCATTCACGAATACTTTTCCAGACATAATCCCAACAAGTAGAGCCAGACGGTATAACTTTGACAGGATATTGTCCACTTCTAAGAATGTTGATTTCGGGAACAGAGACAAGCTCGCTTTAGTCAAACAAAATAAAAGTAACATAGTGACGCTAACTATGTCTGAAGAAAATTACTGGAATATGGACAAAAGCGAATGTCGACATCAGACATCCTTAGAAAACTATTGCGTCAGGAGAGGAGCCTCCTAACTGGAAAATTAAAGGCTCATATAATACCTCCCTACCTTTCCCACAAACTCCTTCTCAACCCTCATGCAAATCCTGTCTTAAAATTTATCCTCTCAGAAATTGATGATTACCCTTCATTCCTCCTTCCTTTGAGTAAGGTTCTGGGGTATTCATTAAAACATTGTAATTTGAAAGGAAAGGATCAATTTCCGGAGAAAATTTTCCATCATGTCGCTCCCACATCTTGTGGTGAAGCCTTTTTGTTATTATACAAGGGCTATGAGGAAGAAAAATGAAATTGTACGATGTAATCTATTGAGTTTGCCTCGTCTTCCTACTTGTGTAAAACTTGATAGCATGCAAATGAATCCTTTTGAAAATTGGATCTCCCCTTCAATTATCTACGTCCGACACACATGTTGTTATAGAATTACAGGAATTGCTAAGGGAAAATTGAGCCAGATCTGTATAGGCAAAAAGCTAAAATTTCATCTTTCCCCACGGGTAGTTTGTCTATTTTTAGACTTGCTCATTTGTATACACCTATATTACCCAATTTGTACATTGCTAAATTTCATTGTATCAAATACGGCCATTTTCAGAACTTGTATACCTGGAAATTCCTACATCAAACCGGTAAAAATTTTCCTGGAACTAAAACTAACGAAACTAATGATATTTAAGCCCTCTTTCGAAAGCTTTCTTTCCCTGCAGCACTTGAATCAAGCTAAAAAGTGAAATAAAGCACATGGCACATGTAAAACCCTAAAATCAAGATAAAAAGCAAATTTGGTCAAATGTTACGCAGGATCAGCTTTCCCCTGTCAGAATAAGTTTGTATCTTAGTAAAATCTTCAATTTAGTCAATCCCCATCACGTTCCTGCCCTCCCCTTTATAAACAAATTATCCAGGGTGACCTTCACGCAAAGAGAAAGGGGAGTATAAAATAGCCTCTTCTTTTTCACCAAAGCTATTTTTAGTCTAAAGCGAGGATCCTCGCCTTAGCTTTAATCTAGGTCAGCTGAGGAAAGTTTTGAGAGGAAAGTTATTTTCAGAGAGAGAGAGAGAGAGTATTGGCTTTCCTTTAGCTGAATATTTTTGCCTACGTATGAACATATTGTTGTTTTTTTATACTGACAGTGTTTCCTTTTCTCATATGACGTTGGTTGACAGCTAGCCACTATTACTGACTTGAAAAATTAACGGCAAGTGCGTGAGTGTATTTTGCGTTGCCAACTTTGTTTCCTTCAGATTGGAACACTGAGCTTTTCCTCAAATTTTGAAAAGTTACACCGCCTCTTTATCACTTGTCAAGCACCTGTTTCCTGAATCCCGAGAATGTTCTGCTCTTAGGAAGAACTTTTGTTTCTTCTTCTATTCATGAATAAACAATAGACAAGGAAGGAGAAAAACTTTGCGACTTTTCTTTCTTTCTCCCACTGCGTAAATTTTCTCTGGAAAGAGGAACTCATAAAGAGATACATCCCTCTCGTTCGTTTACATTCTTTCCCTTATCCTCAAGCTTGAAGCGTTCTCAGCATAAATCAACATTAACTTACCGTATCTATCATCAAAGCTGTTGCTCTCCTCCCCCTTTTTTTGGTTACTTTTGCTGGAGGAGCTTTTCCGAACAATGGAGATTTTATCATATCACCCACCCATGTGAAATGTCACAGGTCAAACACGTACACCCAACTGGAAAAAACGAGAAAAAAGGAGATTGTCCTTAGAAGGAAATCCTTTGCAATGCTAAGAAATGGCAATTTTGAATAAAGCAGAGGACGCCTCAAGGATGAAGTAAGAGTAAATAATGATGCACACTATAGGTTCTCCTTTCTTTTCTCTTTTCACCCAAGCCAACCTTACGGATTAGAAAGATTGGTAGTAAGGTGGTGGTCGTGGAGGTAGCAGGTGCAATACAAAGAGATAATACAAACCTACAGCTTAAGAGAGAAAGAGAGACACTCACTCCAAAGGCTTTTTTCCGTATTATCATCGAAAATGCTCTTATCAACCAGATACGGCTTCATTCTTAGCTATTGTCAATTCTTCTCTTTGTCCCTTTCACAGAAAAATAATATGGGCGTGAGATTGGCTCTTTTCTACTTGCTCCTTATCAGCCTTCAATGAGTGTCTGTGCTAGTTTCCTTTCTGACGAGGAAAACTTCCTTCTTAGAATCTAGGTTTTGTAGGGTTAAAAAACGAGTTCCTAATGAGCTTTTCACCGCTCATTTCACTTCCTAAGGGAAAACTTACAACTGGAGAAGAAACTGGGAAAAATTGTTTTCATTCATTTTCTTGGTGAAAGGACAATGCAAGGATTTTTCCTTGAAATTGGATCTACATCGAAGCGATAAAAATAGAGATAATTTTCTAGCCATAATATCTTATCTTTATTTCATACCCCATCTTGAAGTAAATGGAAGATAAACTTTCAAGAACTGCTTTCCTAAGCAGAAAGAACAAGTCTTAAAAATCTACTTTTGTAATTGGTATTTTACAACTTGAAAAGAAAAGCATCTCAAGCATTCCCTTTTCAGAAATAAGCTATTCTTATGCCATAATATTTCGCAGTTGTAGTAAAAAGTACTCCTCAAACCTGTAAAAGCCCTATTTAGCAAGAAAGGAAACATAAAAAGGATTTATTTTCGCAATACAAAGATACTTTTCCCATTTCAATAGAAACATGTTTTATGCATCTCTACCCACATATATTCAATCTTTGGAGCATTGTTAATTTAACCGTTCATTTTACCTCATCCTCTTGTGAGGATTTTCAGAAAGCTTTATATCATCCGTTATTATAAAGGTTTTATGTAGCTCCACCCATGCCGAAATCCTGCTTCCTTTCAAATCACCGAAAAAAGATCACAGATCTTTATTCTTCCCCTACTTTTAGAAACCATTGTACGCAGCATCTCTCCTCCGTTGAAAATCTCTTTTCAAGTAGTACAACTGCGTGTCCAGTTTTCATGTTTTCATTTTTTTCGGACAAGTTTGACCTTTGGTCTGCCCCTCTTGTGCAAACAAAAAGCTAGACAAATAAAAGGCTTAAATTCCACGAGTAAACCTGGATTTCTCCAGAAAGAAACCTGGATTTCTCCTCTTATACGCCATCCTCATATATCTCTTGCTCGTTGCTCCCCTCTTGTGAGCACTTTAGCTTGAGCAAAAATGTTACTTGCGTTATATGTATCCTGCATTACTCCAGGGGAAAATGACTTTGTTAGCCTTATTACCCAATGTAATGAAATGATGCTGTGTACACGACTCTAGTAAGCGTATCTGAGGGGTCTCTCATCTCATCATTCTTGACGAGCCATAACCACAGCATTATAATGTTACTCATGGCTCACCTCCGTTCCAGAAAGATATTACCTTAAGTCAATAACAGGAAGGGAAAAGAAAGACAAAACAAGCTTTTTTATTCTCTCACTTCCTCTCCCTCCCTCACTTATTTTCCTCCTTTGGTAAACATGTGACTGCAAAGGAGTGCGTGCGGTATGCCAAGCGTGTAACATGAAAAGACCAAGCGGAAAACGTGTACACACAATTTTTTATCTCTGAAGAACGGTCAAATGAGACATGGAGAAGGGGTCCAACTCTGTGATACTATTATGTGTGCTTCACTCACATGACTGATTTCCCATTCATTGTAAAAATGGAAGGAGAGGAGGATTTTTTTTCTTGTCTAATTTTCCTCAATGATTCATTGAAGAGATGGGAAAGGGTTGTAGAAGTTGTGAAGAAAAGGCTGAGGTGGATTTGCGATCAAAGGTATACCGTGTGTTACAAACGTACTTGTCTATCCACCTGTCTCACTCTGCTCGTCAGCTAAAGCTTGGATGGCGTGACTACGATAGAGTTCATGTAGTTGAGTGTTGTACACAAAAGATTTTTGATTAAAAAGAGAAAAATATGTCTGGAATAAGAAGTCTTTTCAACCTCGTCTCCAATTTTGCCGGAAATGAGATGGTAGAGAGAAGGTGAGTAAGATAATAGATGTGTGTAAATGGAAACAGGCTGTGATGCATGAGATGAAGTGGAGGAAGGAGGTTTTTGTTCTGCAACGTGTGGTTGCTTCTAGTAATTCGAGAAAGATCACACAAAAAGGGAGAGAATTAGGAGGGAAATGAAAAGGATTTTGGAGGAAAAACGACTTTTTCCTTTTGTCACTCCCACGTAAATTGGAAGTGGTGGTGTGTGTTTGGTGGTAAAATAGGAGTAAGAAAACAATTTCCGTAGTTGGGTGGAGAATATGTTTTGTAATTTGTTTTTATTGTGGTGATTACAGGTAATAGGTTGTCAGCTCCTGAGGATAATTGAGACTTGGAGGAAAGGCTAAGTATGCAATGGGTTGTTTTGGGAGTCGAGTTGCCTTTTTCCGCAGCTGTAGCTTCCCCACAGGGAGGAGAGGGTCAAGAAGGCAGAATATTTTTGCAGTGCAAAACGTCGATGACACTGGTACTGGAGTGTCACCTGGAAAATTGGAAGTGACAGAGACTGACTTGGTGCTTCATGTTAAAGGCAAACCGTCCCTAACCTGGCCGCTACGTTGTCTTCGAAGATATGGATATGATAATGATCTCTTCTCTTTCGAGTCAGGCAGGAGGTGTCCAACTGGAGCAGGGATTTTCGCTTTCCGGTGTCACCGAGCACAGTCATTGTTTAATTTACTTCAAGAAAAAATCCAAGGGAACCCTTCTTCCTTACCGACTGTCCCGTCTACACCGATTACGCCCCCGGTCTCAAGCACTCCTATTAGCGCGGCCAATAACAACCCCACAACTCCGGTTAGCTCGACATTCGTTTACGTCAACTTAAATGAGACCAACAGCTCGAGAATTTTGGCGGGTGCAGGAGCCCCTGCTCCAGTAGTGGAACAGCCTGACGTTGTACAAACTCCTAGCCACGATTCTACCTCCAACGTTATCCCGGCTGCATTACGGGGACCACTTGTTAAGGCATCGGTGGATGCAAACCATCCTGTGTATATGAACGTGGAGAGCTACGGTGGCGCTCTATATTCCACAGCCGTAGGCCCTCCATACCTCAACAATCTCACTAGCATTCCTCGCCCTTTAAGAAGTAGCTCAGCACTGAACGGTAGCAGCAGTGACGCACCTTCCACATCCTCCTCTATTCTCCCTCGACCTTCCACCTCCGCACTTGCACATCCATCTTCCTCCCATGAAGCGCATCCCCTTTATTCCAACGTAATTTGCAACAAGTGGACCACCCCTTACCCAGCTGCAATTCCTGTACAAGAACCTGCAGAAATTAACTACGCGGAACTAGATTTGAAGACTGACAGGCCTTCCAGCTCGTCCAGTTCTCCACGATCAGGGAGACTTAGCTTAATCAAACAACACCACCAGCTTCTCTCCTCATCCCAATCTGCCCCGCAACCAGGCGATCCTCTCACCACCCTCAGACTAGGAGGCAACACTGATTTCCATCCAAAATTGACCAACAATCAAAACAACGGTGAACTTGGTTATGCCACCATCGACTTTGACAAAACAGCCGCCCTGAGTGTCATCACCAGGTCGAAGATTAACCTTGGCTTCTCAGATGAGCCAACTTCAAAAAAGTCGAGGCATAATTCCACCGCTTTATGAAAAGTGTTCGCCTCCTTTGATACTTCCAGCTTTAAGTAAGCATTTTTTCCTTACTGGAAAAAGCGGAAGCATCAGAGGAGGCGAGTTTCGGTCTCTCTTTTTTTGTGTATTTTTATTTTACAAAATGAAGGAAGCACAACCACTCTATACTCTATAGACTTTGAAGCAACTGACGAATTTCTTGTATGGGCATTTTCAGTAGAATATACCCTACTTCTCAAAAATAGTATTCATTTTATGTTTTTCCAACAAATAAATGCAAATATCCAGACAGAAAAAAGTCCGTGTAGCATATTTACATAAATTTTACGCAATTTCAAGAGTCACCGTGGAAAATACAGCTAAATAGAAACCTGACTGACTTTTTTGTCCACATATATAGTATATAGATGTACATGTATATCTCAACTTATAGAAAATAATCTTGTCTGTATAGCTCCCATAATGTATCTTATTTATTTTATTTATTTGCAACAGAGCAAAGTCCACCTGATTTATTGCAGTTAAATGCACATTTAAAGCCTGCAAAAAATCAGTTGGAGTATTTTCGTCAGAGAGATTAATATCCTTAGATGTATGCAGAGTTGCCCAGGTCGGGCCGCGAACGACCGAGGGACTGCTATTTGGCTGAAAATTTGCACTCAGATGCACTTTAGTGTGAGGAAAAC
>JAHZNA010005087.1:0-12966 GCA_027743935.1 Sinodicranocentrus sp. ZH6 | reverse complement strand
ATATACAACTTGCCATATGCGCCTTGAAGTAGAGAAGCACCTAAGTAGAGAGAGTAAGTAGAGAGAAGTAGAGAAGTATAGAAGTAGAAGTAGTGAAGTGGAGAGAGAAGTAGAGAAGCAGTTATGAAAAATCCTGCTAGGTGGATTCTTGCGGACAGACGACCAGAAGACCAGACGACCAGAGGGCCATATAAACAGACACACACAGCATTATTAAAGAGTATCGTCCCGATACTAATAAAAGCAATGATCAAGCAAGCAGGATCGTGAAAGTTAACAAGGCAGGCATGCATTGTTCAGACGGAAATTATTATTTAAAAAGAAATAATGTTCCCCAGTTTTTGATGTAGTTCGAGTAAAAGACCAAGTTTTCTCGAACCACCTAAATTCTACCTCATTAGTAATATTCAAATTTAAATTATACAAAAAAACTGAAGGCAGAATGAATGAATATCAAATCATAATGGAATGGATATTTTAAAGTTCTGAGCACCATCTTGTCATATTTCTCATGATCATAGTCAACACTACTGGGATTTTTTTATTACTTTTACGCTTGTGGAGTGGAGACTGATGGAGTTGGAGTGAACTCCTTTTATACAACGACGCAGTTTTTCTGATATTTACCTTGTAGAATTCCAAATCTACTGGAATATTACCCAGATGAAACTTACGAGTACGACCATAGTAAGTACTTACAACAAGATAAAGCAAGTCATCTTGCTGGAATGCCTAAAAGTTGAACCGCAGGGCCTTAAGGACCTTTCAGATTTCGTTGATTAGCAATACAGTTGTCTCCTTCAAAAATTCTGAAGAATGATATATTACACGATATTTTTGAAACTCAGTGCCTTATTCAGGACCGCAAGGGCCTCTCTAATGAGACGCATTAGCAATACCAAATAAGCGTTTGTTAAAACGTATCGATTTCTGAAATTAGAATTTAAAAAAGTCAGAGGGTTCAGCCAGGAGAGCGCAAGATTTTTTGAAGCTTAGGACCTTCCACAGGGCCTGAAGCACCTTTCAGATTTGGCTCATTCGCAAAAGTTAATTAGACCATCTCTTTTGTCTTTAGGTATCGATAGCAAACAACAGAATTTGAAAAGGTCAAGTCGTTTAAGTTGGAGAGTGCGAAATGTTTTGAGGTAAAATTTCCAACCGGCCACACTAATTGTAAGATTAATAAAACTACATGAATATATCTTCACATTCTGCAAAACTTAATAATCGAATTCCAATAATATCTAATTGTTACTTTCTTAACAAATCTCCTCCAGCTATATTTATTTACATAAATGTATAACATAAACAATGTTATCTATTGTTACAGCTGACTATCTGATAACCGTATTGACTGACCTGCTAATTGTTTTTCATGACTTTCAATCAATTAAGCATTTTTCGAACTAATAGAATTCATAATTAGTTTCAGGTTGTTTATCTTCTTATCCCTCATAAAGCTATTAACTTTGACATCATAACTAACCCCTACATCAGTTATAACTATTTACTTACGTATATTTCACAAACAATTCTATCCATTGTTAATTTAACTGACAATATAATAATAATTAACTATGTTAAGTCATTTGCTAATTGTTCTTCTCGAACGGAATCCAACTCAGCAGTTGTCTGACTTATCGAAGACTTGTTTGTCATCTTTGTTTAAGTGCCCATACAAGTGTTAAACTATTCTTTACAGCAGTTATAATTATTTACGTATATTTATCACTTCATGAATGCTATCCGTTGATACAGCTGACAATCCGATAACCATATTGAGTTAGCTGCTAATTGTTATTCATTACTTTCAACCGATTAGACATTTTCCAACTAATATACTATCTCATTACTAATCTCTCAAGCAGCGGCTTTTATTTACGTATATTTCCCACAGAAACAATGTTATTCATTGTTCCAACAGATGATAATACTAATAATACTAAAAATGTAGTTCATTGTTATTCCTCTAATTTGCATTCCAATTCACCCATAGCTGCGTAATAGAAAATGCCAACGAACATTTAAGCCTTGCGGTGAAAAGAACCACTATGTATGTACTAATATCTGTAAAAGAAGAATACTGGTATATAGTGATCGAGAGGAAAACAGTATGGTAGTGTAGTGATATGGAAGAACCTGTACAACTCTGCGTTGCGTTGTTTTATGTACGCTGTTCGCTGTCCTGTGTTCGCATCTCCCTGTAATATCATGAGTCATATCCTGAAGGCATTCCTAATAAGACACACATGCTGTGATTTTCTTGTAGTACTGAACTGGAAGTCACAATGCATGCAATGCATCGAAAGAAAGCCCAAATGCTACTACGTATTGGTATTACTTGTTTCATTACTTTGTTTGATACAATATATGCAGTTTTATATAGCCAAATGCTATACCCAGAAGGGTTAATGTAATGCTATGTGGCAAAGAGATACATATCTGACAGAATATGAAATATTTCAGCATATACATAAACTATTTGATTTGAAAGTCTTTGACGTTTAACTTTAAGGTTAAAATGGTTCAAGGTATTTGACCCAAAACAAATAGGCATCGAAAGTTTCACCTTACGTATCGTCACCGTAGCGATTTGAGATACATATGCAGAATTTTTTGACGAGTGTTAATATACAGACCGACCGTTTACGATCAATTGTACTTCCAATTGTACCCATCTTCCAAGAAAAATCATATTCATAGACATACGAAAGTAAAACTATCATTGAAGGAAGCAAAAATTACTTTACAGAATGTCTGTGCTTTAGTGACTAAATAAAAGGGTTGGTACTTTGGTTCACCATCTATTGAATACTGTTACGTGTTGTACGCTGATGCATGAACATGAAACTTTTTGGTTTGCCTACTCTGCCAGCTCTATCTAGTAAAAGGAGTAAGGATAAGGAAAAAGTCGAATGAAGGAATTATTATTATTGAGAACTGGCTAGACTGACTGACTGACTGTGAGATTGAGAGACGGTTGCCTGCCTGCTTTCCTATTTTAATAGAATCTGTCAATTCCATTCCTTTCCCAGGGAGACATGGGAGATGAGTGAAATTAAATGGCAGAACAAACACAAAAGCCGCTTTATTTTCTCAAATGCATTTTTCATCTCTGAATCCAGAGGAAAACCGAAAACTCGTTTTCTCTTTCTCTCTCTTCTCATTCCTTCACATACTTCACACACGACTTAAGTTGATGGAATAAATGATGTTTTTGTGGTGTTATACATCACCACCAGCACTATGATCACATCCAGAAGGATTACTTCACTTGAGCAAGTACTTCATACACTAAAAGAGTGTTGAATGATTCACAGAAGTAGAAAAAACATTCCCAAAGGGAAAATTGAATGGTAATATGAACAATGGACAACAAAATAATGGACTTTACTCGGCTTCTCTCTACACTGTTTTTTCTTACTTCACAAAATAGAAGTACTTTTAATATTAAATATAATCATATATATCTATAAATAATATAATATCGTCAGTTCATTTTTGGCTATAAGTGTCACTGGTAACTAGAAAAAATAATGAATCACAAACAAAAAGAGAAACGAGTATCTCATCTCCAAAAACACATGTGTAATACATTGTATTGTTGTAGGTGTAATAATATACGTACTTTTTCCACTTGACGTGTACATACATAATTTTATATTAATAACTTTCTGTCAAAAATCACGAAAAACAACGCTGGTTTATACAGTTGGTACTCGGACCTTTTATTGATTTCGTATTTAATTTAAGATATAAATTCGTAATTTTCGCTCCGCAAGTGTTCCGCACATAATAGATTTAACACACGTCGACACTTACTTATGGACTACTTAATGAGTTTATCTTGTTACTGTTACATTTTATTCAATAAGGATAGATGGTCATACGACATGCCATGCTGCTTGTACGAAAATTATGAAATTTAGAATGCTTGTAGCATTTTATTATCTAGTCTAGTCTCCAATACTAATTCCGTCTTTATATCTTTGTTTCCTATGCAATACCTTCTTTGGAGCAAGTATAATAACAGCAACAGCACGCCAAAATACAACAACAAAGTCCAGCGAATCAAATAGTTTCTCAAGACTCATTTTACAGCATGACAAAAAGTAGTCCTCTTTTCCACTCGCATCTAATCGTCAGATCTTGGTGTTAATCCCCACTTCTCAGGTAGCAGCCATTCTTTTATCATCGCAGTAATCATGTCTTCCAGAGTTGCTTCTATCCCTTTCCGATCACTAGATGTTGACAACAAGTAATTATGTAAATTATTCCAGTCATTCGATCAAAATCGTATGGTGATACACATTCGCGTCCAGTAAACAAATTTACTTATTGCACATACCCGTTTCCTGGCGTAGAACGAAGCTCTGAGTAGTATTTAATCTTCGGCTCTGTACCACTTGTCCTCATAGTAAGTACGAGCCCATTGTCAAATTTAAAAGTAATCATTTGAGAGCTTTTGGAAGTAGGAAGTTTTGCTTTCTGATCTGGTTCCTCAGAATCATAGCCCGTAGTCAAATCTCGAACAGCAACAACTTGGAATTTGTTGTTCATCAAACCGGTAGGGTACTGGAAGCAATTAATTCAAGAAGTTAAAAATATGTATTTCATCTCCAATCAAATACAAACTAAAAAAACACGACGGTGCTTACCCCAACAATGCCATTGTTAGCATGGAAGTTGCGAATATTTTCAAATACTTTGACGATCGTGGGTGGTTCATAGCAGAGGTAGTACGAGTTATGACTTACGTGATATCCATACCTGCAAATATAAGTTACCACAGTATCTGAGTAACAGCAAATAAGAGGACGCATTTACGATAGAGATTAGCTTTACTTGTCATATAAAAGGTTGAGTTGCTGATTTAGAGTAAGTCCCCGACCATAAAGTATGGTCGCCATTTGCGCCAAACATGCTGCCGCGCTAACTCCATCCTTATCCAAAACAGCCGTTCCCACCATGAAACCAATGGCTTCTTCAAAAGCAAAAAGCACCTCTTTACCATCCGCTAAAAGCTCTATAGCTTTGTTTCCCATCCACTTAAAGCCAGTTAGCGTTTCCTAAAGAAGGGTTTGAGTACCATATTTTTAAAATACGACTGACTGGTCATTGTAAGTTGAGTACCATGGTTGTCACTTAACTTCCCCGCTATTATGATTACATTAACATTACACAATTACATTTTACAGCTAGATAGTAAAGTAACATACCAAGAAGTTGAATCCTTCTGTTTCAGCCATTGACTTCAAAAATTTTGAAGACACAGTGCTTCCAATCATGTAGCAATCTGCAGGTGGCAACCTATCCGGTTTTTCCATGTAACATACAAAGCACCACCAGCCTAGCAAGGAACCGAGCTCATTTCCATTGAAAATTTTCCATTCACCACTAAAATAAAGAACGCATGAAACATGTAATGTGCTGTACATGTTGCCACAACCAGACATCTTTATGAAATAAAACGGTACCTTGGCAGTTTTTCAGCAACTGCGAGTCTATCAGCGTCGGGATCGTTCGCCAATATAATTGGACAATTGTTTCCGTCCGCTAACTTCATCGCCAGATTTAACGCACTTTTCCCTTCTTCAGGATTAGGGAATTTTACAGTTGAAAACTCCGGATCCGGATTCTTTTGTTCTTCAACGACGTACAAAGCTTCCTGAAAGGATCACGACAATTCAAAATTATGAACTTAATAGAAAGAAGATTAATTTAGGCTTTCTGACTCATGAAACTACAAATGACTTATGATAACTGACAAATTAAATGGAATCGACAAATTGTTTGAATTCTGTCTTACCATATTAACATCTGCACTTTCCAGTGCTTGCTTGACGTATTGATAGCCAACTCCATGCATAGCGGTGTATGTGAACTTCAGCGGAACACTCTTGTGACGTGACTTTATGGCGTTAGCTTCCTCTGCTATTATTCTGTAGTAACTCGGTTCAATGCTAGAGAGAGGGTCGTTAAGGAGCCAGTCATCATTACTTGTACTGGTGTCCCATGCGCCCTTGATGGGTTCAAGGTTTTCCATAATAGCCGCTTGAATGCGTTTGTCATGCGGAGAAATGATCTATTAAGTATTCAAAGAAGAGATTTTACTATTGCTTCTTTGGTTGTAAGATACATTATATAATAAAGTAAAATAAAAGAAAGGCTAAAGAAAGAGGGAAAAGCGCGTAAGTGTTAGCTCACCACCAAATAGCGAAATGCGAAGTGAAAATTGCCTATTGTGATTTCTGCGTGCCTCAGGCAACCCATGACTTTATATGATAATAACCGTCCACCCATTAATAAATAAACAGAATAAGTGCAATTTATATTGGGCAGAAAGTTTAAAATTTTAATTGTTAATTCATAACTCACCGGCGTGAATTGTGCCGACCATCATATCCAATCACGACTGAACGCTGCCGGTGACCATTTTCATAGGTTTTTGCTACGTAGCTCGCTAATCCCTGACTGGTCTGGATTATTACCAGGTCATTCATGCAGCTAGTTCCAGGACCCATTCGACCTCGAAGACCAGCCGTGCCAAATTGCAACCGCTTTTCAAGATGTTTTCTCAGTTGATCCAGCTCCTGTTTATCATACATTTCCTGGATCGCACTTCTTGTAGTTGGATTTTTATCCCATTTCATCCATTTTTCAAAAGCGGTCAGCAACTCTGGGTCTTCGGCCAACAATGGGAACTCTCCAAGGGTTGATGACATAGTGTTGGCGCTGCGATTGAAAAATCTATTAATCCAATTTCTCAATTTCAATGAACGGAGTAGAGTAACAATTAGAAACTCATGCACTTGTATTACAGAGTCACACCAACGCGACAAACTTTGTTTTCTTGATTTAGCTATAGAAGTATGCGTCGAGCACTCTAACCCTGTACACGCACGCGTTCAAGTAACAACTGAAGCCGAGGGAAATGAAATTAGCCGTTTAATAATAGCATCGACATGGCGATGGCGGGGAGAGCTGTTATTTTGTAAGCTGACAGCAATGATTGTGCAACACATAGTGTGCTGCTTTTTATCATGTCTCGATAACTGGATAAGATGCGATGCAAATATTAAGCTTTATGTGCAAGCTCCTATGATAAATGTGAATACCGCTACGTGCCTATAAACATAATTTATTAGCCTCTTGCAAATGTCCCATAATATAACCCTAACACTAGACCTGTAAATTATGCTAATCTTATGTAAGCTGAATGTATGATTAATATACTTTTATGTGTTTGTAATGATATGTCTGATGAAGATGAACTCCAGCAAAACAAATTAACATCCAATCTCGACCTCCACTGCAGATGTTATTGGCCGTGCCCCTGACAGTCTGATAAGAGACAACTACACAATTGCACTATGTCTAATCATTAATTATATAAGATGAAACTAATACATACACATGGTGATCTTGATCTTAGACAGTTCAATCATCCGCTCTTCCTTTAACAACGTTAACTAGTTCTTATAAAACGTAATTTAGATCAGACTTTTATTATCCCCGTTCATCCGCTCATAAATACCGCATCTTAATATATAAAAAAGTCTACATGGTCATATTTCACTTCTTTCACTGACTGAGTGGCATATAGACAGACCTTTTGACATGCCCTCTTTCAACGGGAGATGATTAAAAGATAAACGTAATAAAAATCTGTAAGCCTAATACTAATTCACGAACTAATTTAATTTTTCTTTACGGTTTGAATATTGAACATATAAATCAACAACAGATCACCTGACCTTCTGTATGCCCATTGTCTTACTATATTATTGACCTATACCTATAAAGTGGTTTCTTCCTTCCAAACCCAGCCTTCCAGCTCCTTCTTCTGGCATATATCTGTATAATAGTTCGTCCTTGAAGTTTTTGCTTTGCACAACAAACACGGAGAAATGATAACATTTTTGAGAACTTAACTGGTGCCAAGTTAGTATCGTTACAAAAACTGCTGAGAAAAACAAAAATATACACTTCCAAAGTATGCATACCTGACAGTTGACAGTACAGAACATTTGAATGCAACTATAAAACTATCCTTATTCGATAAAAACATTCCACTTTGTCAACTTTGTCCACTCCATCTAGTCTACTGTGCACACTGTGCAACACATTTTTGTTAGTGACCTTCATGCTTTATGCACCGATAAAAACTCCCAATACAATAAAAACCTGATAACACTCTGTCTTCTTACGTTAGCTCTATCTCGCTACAAAACAACGATACTATGTGACCAAACATAAAAGCAACCCTTTCACCGACAAAAGCAGTAACTTTTCTGTCTAACAGAATCACTAAAATAAGCCATGCTTTTGATATAAAAATCAAATAGTCCATACAAATAAAATTAAAATTTTAACTTACTCTTTCGCATGTAGGCGAGTAAGGAGTAATACGACTTCTTAATCAACAAAACTTTTCAGGTAGGTAACTAGATTTTCAGCAAACGTAGTTTAATGCCTATTTGAGATGACTAGCTCAGGTGACAAAATCAATTAACTTTAGCTTGGTTGAGGTAGTTGATTTGTTTGCATCCACTCACTATCCACGATCACAATGTTGTGTGTAGGCAATCAAAAATTTCTTCACAGCCTGTAAAAACAACATAAACAAAACGAATTAAATTCATGAAACACTACGATCATTATCTGTTATCACTATTGTGCCTTCACACATAATGGTACATTACTTTACTTTTAACTTTTAACTACAGTACACCATTAATAATCACCCATAAAGAATACACCAAAACTATTGCCCCTTGCTAACTTGTCAACTGTCAAAACAGTTGATAGTGAAACTAAAGTTGATAGTAAATATAAATGACAAACACTCAAACAAATGACAAATACCAATCGGAGACAAAAATTTTCAACTTCATCAGTTGTCAGTTCACCATTCAAACAATTTGACCAACCTAACTCTGGCAACAAGCAACTAACAACTAAACTCTAATCCAAAGAATCTCCTTCACAAAACCCAAAACGAACAAATATGAAATACCCCATAAAAACAGCATAAATATGATCAATGATTACGATAACAACTTAAAGCTATACAATTTGTTATTAACCCTAAAAACACTTATGACTTAGCAACTTACAAAAGAAGTTAGTAACAAAACCATAATTTAACTCATCCTCATCCAACCCGTTCCAGCCCAATCAATAACACATCCAACACAAAACCAACCAAACAAAACAAAACTTACGAGTTTCAAGCAACGAAAGAAGAAATAAACCGGTTTAAAAAATTATCAACAATTATCAATGAGATCCTTCAGTTACAACTTGTACATAGGTATACTACAATTATCATAATTACTAACTCTTTTCTACCACCTCTCCCTAAATTTAGGTAAAAAAACGTGACTCCTCTTTTTTCCCACAAAAGGTCAAAATTTAATCATGAATCACGGATTGTGACTAGTAACTCCGCTCAAAAGGCGGTAATAATGGTAATGAGATAATGGTCCAGTGATGATTACAGAAAATAAGGAATGATAATCATCTCCTGGTGATAGCATTGCAACAATTTTCTTCGGAGATTGATTGGGAGTGTACGTACGTAGATGGTTTGCGTAGCTTGGTAACTTGGTTGAGTGTGTTTCGTGTCTTGTGGTGTCTGGTGGTTTTCCTCCACTTTTTTCTCTCCTCTGTCTGTGTCTTGCCCTATTCAACGATTGACGTGAGTTGACGGGAAGAGAATGGGATTTTTCTCGTGAAACTATGAGCAATACAGAAAGGCAGGAGGATCTCAGCAAATGTGGGATCTAGATCAAGTCAAATTGTGAAAAAAGCGGCAAAACAGGAGCAAAAGGGTTCTTAAGAGATAGATAAACGGAAAAGTTGAAGTGATATGCATACAATGTCGTAGAGCAACATGTTCACATTTACAATATACGACCACACACATGACACACGACTACTGGAATTCCCGTTGTAGTAAACTTGACATTCTCAGCTTTTGTATGTATACTTCACACTGTCCATAAGCATGTGTCCAACCTATTTACATTGCACTTGTTCAAAGTCAAGTACAATATAACATGCAGACGAGGTGAAGACGATGCACAATTTTTGGATAAGATTGAAAAAACAAGATATATGGGAAAATCATTAGGGTATTGCGTAGCGTGGGTTGAGAATTTTATGCTATTTTTGGCTTCTTTGAGAAGAAAAAACTCAGTTTTCATGTCAAATGGAAATGACTTTATTGAATGTTTTAGAGGTGAAGAAATGACGACGGTGGAATTATTGATTTTGATAGATTTATAAATAATTACTTTGTAGGTTTTGTACTGAGCACATTTGCACCTAGCAAAACTATATATGACCAAGAGTTGATTTGATGATTAAGCTAAAATGCAGTTTTATTTTCGGCAGACTGATAACAACACGATAGCTGGAAGTGGAAATAAGTATTGATTAATGTATAAATTAAAGTACTTACGAATATAATAGAATTTAGGAATGAAACGTTGAACGTATATAAATTCGCAAAGGAGAGAATGAATATATCGGAAATAATTTCAACTGAAAATATCAGAAATGACAGCACTTCCAAACAGCTTTTAGGAATGAGAACGACTCGCATGAGGGGAAGTGGCGTGGTGTGATGGGAAGGTTTGCGAAAAAGGAGCAATTACGAAACTACTCTATTCGGTTCGTGATGCTCTTAAGTTGGATCCATCTTTTTGGATATGTTTGCAGACTTTTAGCAAGAATGAAAAAGGATATTATGCATGCGGTCTAGGAGAATAGTGAAGATAGATAGATATTTTCATGCATACGTGTTTCTTCGCTGTTACATCAAATATAAATTAAACTATACGCTTTACTAGTCACCTCCCATCAGATCAGTAGGACAGGGGACGATGGATGACAAGGAAATGTATTACATCCACTTTTTCACTCTCGTACGATGGCATAAATGTCTTCCTATGAATAGCAACGTCGACAAAGAAAAATGCATATTATAATTATATCTCTGTCCCCTCCAACTTGATAAAGCCAGGCTGGAATTACATTTTAAAAGCTTACCTATACAATATTCCAATCGGCCCATGACAGAAGGAAGCATTTCTATGTCAACTCGTCCTTGTACTACTGCATATTAAATTGGTGCTTGCATTAATCCATATATACATAGCCTTCATAAAACTTGTGTACATTCCAGGGTGTGAATATTTGCCTTTGTTGGTGTTTGGGGAGACAATTAGAGGTGGTATGACGGTATGAGCAAATATGAAGTCACTGGAATCGGGTTTAATAACAACGCTACACAATGATGGAAATAAAAAAGGAGAAATTAACATTTTCATAAAAGCATGTACATGCATGTATGCATGATGTATGAATGGTGAGTGATGAGCAGACAACCGTCTTGTTTCCGTTTTGTTTTCGTGACAAAAGCAATTTCGCAAGATAAATCCTCCTTGTGTGGAAGAGGATAAGTCAAGAGAATGATATTATTTTGTTGATGCATGCATGTAAGTTAAAACTGGAATTAGTAATAATGACGCTACGCCACGCCAGATTACATTATTTCCAGAGTTATAAAGTCGTGCAAGTCGTGCTGCCGGTTGCATGAATCAGCAAAATACATGTGTTACGTGTGTACCATATAACCTAACAACCGGCAACTTGTTCGAGTATTACAGACTCAGGATCAGGATGGAGAACAGACGTGAGAAGACCAGAATTTGCAAACACACGGTATGGTTTTTACTCCTTCACGTGGAAAATCCTTAAGTTCTCAAGCATCCTCACACAAATTATTATTACAATCTACTCATGCATAATTCAAGCCTATTTTCGCAGACTTGTTGACATGAGTTTTTAGCATGCACACATGGAGTTGCACGAATAAATCCTAGCATTTGCTGCATCTATAAAGATAGGGGGAAGTTTTTACAAAGCTTCATGCTTACTGATGAATTTGCAAAATTATTACGTTGAGAACCAGGTTGTAATTATACTTTAAGTTAAATTTCCCAAGCTGATCCAATTTGAACATACAAGGTAATAAAGATGCACTGACCGGTAAATTTTCACGTATGCAATAAATGTGAGTAATATAAAATCCAATGAGATACGTTACGATTGCCATAAAAAATGTTTATGTCGATATTGTCAAAACTGTACCATGACTTTGGAAATTAAACCCGTAATTTTGGTCAAGAACGCTATATTTTATTGCTGTCGATGGATCAATGTAGGATCATCAATGGATCATGTCACGCGTAACATCTCTCTCGAATGAAACATGCAAGAAACAAATCCCACTGGTATTGACCCAAAAAAGTTATGGATGAGCAATAGACAGCAATTGTATAGCAGATTTGAATGGATGGAATATAAATGCCTGAAATATCATTCTTTAAATAACGAGCATGTCTATTGGGTGGCACTCCATGCCAGATCAACGTAACTCAAAAAATGCTAATCCAAATGAGGTTTGCTCTATTTAATCCCCAGCCGCTGCAATACCTTGTCTCAGTTATCGGATATTTTTTTAATTAATTTCAAGTAATCAGCTTTCATCCGTTTTCTTTTAATTCGACTACCGCTTATTGCCAAATGTTTGTTGCTCGCATTTACTTAACTTCCAAGTCAGACATCTCTGAAATGCTGTCGGAACCTATGGCTTTTTAAGACTTGTCCAGTGTTTTAAACGCTATCGCAAGAGCAAAGGCACTATAGAAAATTTTCGTACACATGTACCCTACACACGTTTAAGACCTATCCGGTCAAGGGGGTGGTGAAAGATATTTGGCTGAAAATTTGTAGTCAGGTTTTAATATGCATAAAAAGAATCCGATGAAAAATTTTCCATTTCTGCCCCCATGTGCCCGAAAATCGCCCCGGCGAGCGGGAAATTTGAATTTTCAAAGTGGTTGGAATTTTATGAAATTTGGTATGTAGGGGTATTTTAGTACGAAAAGGACG
>JAHZNA010005086.1:0-16388 GCA_027743935.1 Sinodicranocentrus sp. ZH6 | reverse complement strand
TAACATTCCATACTCACCTCTACGAGGTAAGACGACGTAGTCGACCCGTTGCGTTAATTATATATTATTCCAAAGATAGCGTTTTTATTGACTACGCCCCTTACAGGATGAGGTCTGACGATGAGCACGAGCTGGAGCAAATGAGCTGCGGATGAAAACAATCCTTGTTTTTATGGATCTACACTACACCTTCGACCACCATGGCATTTCTTACGTCCTGGAAACTGCGCTCTACAGTGTACCATTGTGGTTCTGGTTTCTGGGTTTTGATTTGATAGTTCTGAATGAATGCATTTGCACCAAACAAAGGCGAATTACGAAGGACAGAGTTTAGTTTTGGGAAGTGCTTAGAAAATCAGAAAATCCACATTATGCGTGTAACACTAATTCACACACAAAAGCACGAAAAACCAGTTTTATTCTTGCCCAAAGGAAAAGCTTTCAATTCTGGCAATGCATTTAGTTTTAAACAATGCACCGATAATGAAAGCATATACAAATGACGCATTGATGAGATGAGTATTTTATTATATTCACAGAAATTCTAAAGTTGGACAATTTACGCTTCAATAATGTGCGTTTTAGATGACTTAACCTTTTATTAAGAAAACTGCGTAAACATAAAATGCATACATATATCCCTCGCCGCATTAATTATTCTAGTATTTAGAATCATTTACATTTTATTCATTTGAATAGGTTTCAATGAATGTTGATAAGTAAGTTCTCTATGTGTATCATAAAGATCGATGAAAAACGGTAACAAACAAAGCACTGAAAATTCGGTATGTATACGTAACATAATAATTGCAGTGATTTATGCTGTCATTCAACGTATAAAGATTAATATTTAATTAGGGTTTAAACATGAAATGATTGAATCTTACATGTGTATCATGAATCATGGTGAGTAAAACTTGATATATTGGTTGGTCAGTAATTATCTTGAATAATGTGATTCATGTAGTTCATTCGAGGTAAATATAAGTAATGTTATGTTATGCCAATGTTAATGCAATTATTAATCCTATTAACATATTGTATACAGTCATTCAACGTAGAATTAATTTCGTTTCCAGTTCCACCTTTGCAACTTAATCACTCGTTAGGAAGTATTAAAAACTATTTTCTTTTGTCATTCTTTCCACCTCCTCCCATGGCAGTTCTTCGTTTTTTGGACTCTGATTCTGAAACTGGAGGACGGCTAGAGGTTTTTAAACCCGTTGATTGATAGCTGCTACTGGCTATACCGCCAGTGTCATCAGGTTTCCGGTTTTTCTTCCCTCGCTCCCGGCAGTGCGACGAGGTTGAAGAATCGATACTTGTATTTAACGTGGATGCGTCGGATTTAGGCTTCGTGTTTTCTCCTATACAGAAGGCAAGCATGTTATTTTAAAACACTTTCAGCGCTTTCTCCGCCTTTAAACAGCTTTCATGTTAGTCCAAAAGTATTGTAGATCAAAGCTTATTAGCAGTTATCCACCGGATAATGATTTACATGAAATATAGCGAAAGCCATTATCTATCACACCCAATGATACTATTTAAAACGTTAAATGTTTTACTGAAGATCTGAGGGAATGTGGTTGTCGTGTACTAATACAAAAATTCCGTTTTGGCATCACTCTATTTGTTAAGTTTGATGACATGTATTTACGTATTACTGTGAAATGTTATGTATTGATCGATTAATGATTCACAGATCTGCATAAGATGCATTATATGGATGCATAACATAACAATCCTGGGACAGGACTTTGTCCTTTTATACTCCCCGGGTTTAGCTGTCCAACTCTTTCGTAAAAAATTAACTTTTGTGTAATACGAGGTTGCATATTGTGTTAAGTATCATGTAATGTAAATAATACACAATTATTGTGAAGAATCGCAGGATGCAATATATGTTAGTTATCGCTTATCGTTAGTATCATGGAAGGGGTAATGTGCATATGTTCCAAAAGTGTAATTATTGTCACAAGCGAGATTGTTTTAAGTTTGTAGTTTTAAGTTGTGAGTAAGGTTTTAATATAAATTCAAAGCTTATTGAAACATTCATTAAAAACCGTTTTCACCAAATAGGAAAACAAACAAAATGTAAAAAAGATGACTCCAAAATATATGCTTTTAGCGCTAACAACTAACAAGTAAATATACGCAAATGATTACAAAGAAATAACACGGTATGTATTATAATACTATAAAGACTAAAAAGACTACTTTTATACTTAAAGCACTCTATAATGAAGCTGAAGGCAACTAAAGCGAACAAAGTACCACGAAAAGTATTAATTTACACATAGATGACAGATTTATTATTATGCATTGTACTGTACTGTCTAATAAAATGTGCATTTAATATTGGTTTTCTGACTGGAAAATGACTACGTATTAAATGTTTTGCATTGCATTTACTAATGTATGGTTAAAATTTTGGTTTTTTAGTATTGATTAAATGTTTTGTAAAAATATAAAACGAGAAAGTTTCTAAAGAAAGCTGTCAACATCTTGAACGTGTAAAAATAAAATATTTGAGTTATGAGGTTAAACATGAAATGAAAATTACAGTATTTAATAACAGTACGAAAATATATCTTCTGGAAATGCGGAAATAAATGAACAATCAAAAAAGTCGACATGAAACAGACAACTTATTGCCGATTTTGTACTGACCATGATGCTTAGTTTTTGATTTTGAGCTGGTGCCACTGAGTCTTTTGCCCTCTACAACTGTAGCTTTTGTGGTTCGCATGGGTAGCTTCGCAATTTGAATTGTGGGATGCCGGTGGTGCACTGGAACACTAGAAGAGCTTGGGGATTCCTCAGATCCTGGTTTCCGTTTACTGCCAGATTTTTTCAATAAGGTGCTGCTGCTGTGATTGCTGGTGCTACCTGCACTAACCCTTTCCTTGTGATGACGATTTATTTCCTTGAATGGTGGAATCGTCATCATCAAGGCGGGTTCGCGAATGGTAGGGTTTCCTTTTGTGCTTAGAGATGTAAGTCGTTGTGGAGGTTTAGGAGGCTTAGGTTGTGTCTTATATTTTTCTTCACTTTTCAAAGCATACTTAACGGTTTCTTTGTTGGCTTGAGATGCTTGCAATGGCTTTCTTGACTTTTTAGGATACGTTTCAATTTCTCGTAGTACGCTCTCAACTTTGGCAACGGCATTAGACTCTGTTGCTATTCGGAGAGAAGATGATTTCTTTTCCGTCGTTTTTGTCACCGTTTCTCCCTTTCTTGTCTGTTCTAGTGTGCTATGATTTTGCTGAAGTTGGAATTTATGTGGGCTACTAATGTAATGCTCCGGTTCACTATTGATTTCAACTAAACTCTTTCCTTTGTTGCGACTTGGGATTGTTACTTCAGGAACGGCTTTAAGTGACTTAATAGGCGCTAACGATTTTCCGGAGTATAAGTCATAGCTACTAGAAGAACGTTTATCTTCCCTTAGAGGGGTGACAGCGGGTTCCGGAACCATTGACACTATGTGACTATTATTATGTTGTTCAGTAAATTCCACTCTCTCTACTGAAGATTCCTTTTGAGCACTATCCCTTTGCCAAGGGTAAACAACAGAAATCTTCGGCAAAGACTTGAGCTCCTCATTGGGAATAGCCTTATTTCTAAACCGTATTTCAGAAATCCACGGCGGCTCCGTGTTACGCGTAAGAGTTTGTTGTTGTTGCTTTTCTATAAGGCTCCAGTCGGTCACTCGAGTCTCACGACTTTTTGCTTTTGATACCCATTCTGGTTCTGCCCGAGCAGATTTAGGAAATGTTAGCGATCTCGAAGCCGCTGTCTTTCTCTCATGATCTGACTCATTATTCTCTTCGAAGTGTGTCGGTCCATTCCACGTATGATCTAAACTGAGTATAGGCTCAGGACTTAATGGTTCGCTTATTTCACTATGTTTTGTAGGTGACGTTGTTAAGACCGTCATTTCTTCATCCATTTCATTATGACTGCCAATGGTTACAATAGACTTGCCAGTAAATTTAAGATCTTCCCGTAATGTTGAAGGTCGTGCAGAGCCATCAATAGCTTCAGTGTCTGATACAGCGTATAAGCTGTTAGTGTTAGACTTTGCATAAAATCGCTCTCTGAGCTCAGCACCGGTTTTCTCAAAACTGGAAAATTGCAGAGGTAAAATTGGCGTTGGGGGTTTTTTAGTCAGAAATATAGATGATGTAGGGCGGTTTGAGCTAAAATCACTTGCATGAGAATCAGTAGGACTAACTGCTATGGAATGCCTCATTGGAACTCGGACATTGGGATGTGGCATGACGGGAGACGGAACCAAAGAAAATCTTTCACGGCGTTCTTTTACACTTAGGCTATGGTAGTCTATTCCGTTATGCTGACTACTTTCAGTTAATTCTGGACTTAAAGGATGGCCATGAGTATACCGAAAGTCCACCGAGGTTATCTGAGGTTGACCTCCTCTCGTGGCCACAGTTGCTTCAAGTGTATCCAGTCGCAATGTACTATATTGTTCCTTGTCAGAATTGGGAAGGGAATAAGTGCTTGTGGTACTGCTATTATCAGACGACTGTGATGTAGTTGCATTCAATCTTTTCCTATTTCGATTATTCATTTCTATGAGACTTCTTCTCGTAGCTAGGGGAACAAATGAGCCGTTTTCGTAAAGAATGTTGTCGAAACGGAAATGTCTATCATCTTCATTGTCATCATCAGGAAGTGTTGGTGAACCTACAGGGGAAGTAGAGCCTTCTCTTGAGGATGGTGACTTTAATTGCTTTAAGTATCGCTGAATTTTCATTTCTCCGTAGTTTGATAAAATCGTGTGACTCGGAGATCTAATATCGTCTTCAAACTCAAACTCTTCGTGTCCAATATTCTCTAAATTTACGAGGACTCTCTGTGAACGATCTGTAGTTGTGTCCGCGTGTTTGTCACTCTCCGATTTTGAGCAATTAGACGTCAGTTGTGGTAGGGAGTTAATGAAGTTTGTAGTATTTGTCCCATGCACAGTATTTTCCCACTGACTCTTGTATGCTTCTGCTCTTCCAATGTGAACCGAACCAGTGTTACTATTTTCACTTTTCTTCAGTTTGCTGTCATCAATATGCTGATTTGTTCCGAAAAATATGCCGGCTTCTTCGCTCCTACCATCACGACTCTTTTCCGTTTCTACCTGCATTTCTAGGATGTAAGCTGTGTCGTTTTTGTCATGGGTAGACTCCAAAGATGACATTGATGACGATGATGATGACGAAGTTTTCTTTTCGCTTCTTTTCTTTCTACGAAACAAATGTGTAGTGGATGGCTTATTCTCATCAGTCTCCACAATATTGAAACGACCAGAGTCTGGGGTAAAGTGAACTTCTGTTTTGCTAAACTCCACTTTTTTCGGACCTTTTTTGTATGCATCATTAGTAGCGGATATACTTGTCACGACATCATTATCTCGAACTGTCTGTGCCGGTTTGTGATCTACGAAAGAAATCCACGTTTGAGACACTTGGCTCATTTTCCCCATTTCCTTTAAATTTCCATTGAAGTCGAGCTCATTTACAGCCTTATCTTTCTCGCCAAGCTTGTCAATACTGCGATGAGTGTCATCTAAAATCCTACTAAGAGAATCATTTAAGAAACTCAGCTGTCTCTGAGTTTCCCAATCCATATCATCCTTTTCGTCCTCCCAGTCTTTAATTTCTGGCTTCTCAGAGTTGGAGAAATAACTTCTGAAAGACATCTTATTCAACAAGTCCGGGGTCTCATCCAACATTTTCAGTAACTTACGAGATCTCTCGAGAGAAGATAAAGAAGTCGACGATGAATTTTCGTGATGCAGAACGTCCGGGGTTGATATGATATGAGGATAGTCATGGTATTGAAAGTCATCTGTGTGAATGAATGATGAAATTTTCTTGGGGTCATCATCGTGATGATGTTCGTCTTCAGAGTGTGATCTCTCCAGGGAGTCAATGAGTTCATAATTTTTATTCTTTGCTCCGTATTCGATGAGAGACTCTGGAGAGGCATTTAGGGTTACAATTGTCGTTTTATTACCATTGCTTCCCATGTTGATGGTCTCCAGACGTTGGGTAAATGACCCTTTCTTGGTTTCAGTAGCACAACTTGATATATTATTTACAGGTTCATTTGTTGCGTTGTCATTGAGCTTATTTATCGCATCAGGTAACTGGGCTAGTACAAAATCTTCTCCAGAACTGGCTGATGACTGTGAAGACATTGTAGAATATATTTTACTACTTTGCTCAGTACCCTTCTTACGCATTTGCTGCATGCTTTGAATGAGGTCCCAAGACATTTCCCCAGCTAATCTTTCATTGCTTGATAAGAAGCTCGTACTACTGTTGGTTTTATTGAATTGCAGATTGCTTGCTGTACGTTCGTTACCATCACGGTCACGATTGTTACCCATCTGATTTAAACTAGAGCGACGAAGGGCTAAGTTTCCAAACGTATTCTGCTGATTTTCTCCAGATTTTAAGTCGAAGTTCTCTGACATGAACGACTTTCTCCTTCCCCTGAAATCGAAACTAGATTCTCTACTGCTTACTGAAGAAAGGCCACATAGCGGAATGGGCAATGTTGATTGGTCCATCAGGTTCATAGCTCTACTGTTTGGTCCATCAGTCTCTTTGGTATCAGCGAAATTCTCTTCAGTGACATCTTCTACATCATTTGTATGATGATTTCTTTCCAAGGTAGACGAAGACCTTAACTTTGTTTGCAACTCCAATTGTATTTCGACAGGAAACCCAACGCGAATTTTCGGTGAAATGTTTTTAAAGCCAATAATGGATATGCCAGACTGTTCACTCATTTTTCCTGGATCAGGGGTATCCCGCAAATTGTCATCAGAGTCAACCAAAATTTGGCCATCTTCTGGTCTTAAAATGTCGGGACCGTCTTCAGGGCTACTGCAGATTAATGCAGCAGGTGTATGTCGCCTCGTAGGAGGACGTCGTATGCCCATAGTACCACTTCTACTCACGTTTATCCTTTCTCGCTGCGTTGACGTGTCCAACGGCGTAAAGGACATCTAAAAGTCAACGAATTAATTAAAGTTTAAAAAAATATTCTAATTATACACGAAATAATCTCTCGAGATTTACAAGAATGCAACTTCATATGCAACATATGAATTAGTACGTCTAAATAAATATATTTTGTGCGGTTTGGTCGCCCAAAAAAGGAATTTACTATAAATATTTGACTGAGAAAAGAATTTAAATTTGGCTGTCTGGAAATCATATTCTAAATCTAAAGCATCTAGAAAATGTTTGGTGATAAAATGTAATTTAAATGATGCAGTTTTTTTCACATTGACTTGGTAAAAGCTCCCCTGTAGAGATAATTCATGTGCCTATTTGTAATAAAGCTACCTTCATCTCAGCATAACTACGTAATATTCTTTTTACTCAGGTAAGTGCAGTGCCAAAAAGAAAAGATGAAAAAAGTCTCTAGTAAACGTTCATACATATTTTGAAGCCATTGCGTGTCGTTTTTGATTTTACAAGAAATCATAAATAGCATGGATAATCTGCACACGATAAAAGTAATCATACTTAAAAACAACAAAATTAAAGACGATAAGTACTTCAGTTTCTAGTTTCTAACCATTTATTATAAATATGTATCTTTCAAGTGCATGTTTTAATCGTAAAAGATTCCACCTATTTTGAATGGCCACGGTTGAAGTTATGCTCATATCGTTATAGCTGTTCATCTACCTCCAAATCATTAAGGTCTTTCTATCCATCTCTAAGAATTTAGGTAATTGTTAATTATTTGCATATTTCATATCATCAGATAGGGAAAACCTGCCATGCCGAGAAGTAGCTAACGAATTTACAAAGTACAAACTGCATCATGCAATAAAATGCAGTAAACAACAAGTGACTTTCAGCCAGGATAAAAACCCTTTCTTTTCTTTAACTGATGATTTGATGGTCTAAATGATTCTCTAAACTGAGCCAATTTATGCAGGTAATTGAATATCATGCAATTCAAAAACAACTTGTTGCTGCAAGGATACCTATGATATATAATTCCACTTGTTTTAAGATTCACTGCAACACATACTACTGCAGTAAAAAGTGTCTTGCGTATTTTTAGAAAAACATGTAGAATCTAATCTGCTGAAAATGGGTTTAAAGCATCATACACATTTTGTAAATAATTAAGAGAAAAGATTCTTCAATCAAAGAAATCAATCAAACTTTTTTGCTAAATACTAATGACTGTAACCCATTTTGCGAGTACACAATATGAATTATAATTTCGCATTAATTCTCTAGTGAAACTCCTGCTTTAAGTGCTTTTAAAAATCTTTTAAATCAAGTACAGTAGCTTTGCATAAACACACATATTATGATATTCATAAGAATAATGAAGATAGTGAAGATATATTGATTTTTACAATTAAAAATATTTTTTAGAATCCGAAATTACGAATAAGCATATTATAAGCCTTTTGAGCATATTCATCTTGAGGTTTCCTTTAAATATATGTATTCATAACTAAATCAATTAGGCTTACCCTGAGGTTTTCGAAATCATCTGCACGGCTTCCTCCGCTTACAGAGACTGTCTTTGTCGTCGTTTTGTTGCTCGTTGTCTACAATAAATAATAAAATCATTTAGTAAGTTAGATTAAAAATCTACCATACTGGCTTAACTGGGCGGCGATAATATTAGGTTCGCAAAATCAAGGCATTAAAGGATGCTTGCCAAACCTGTAGAAGAGCCATTATTTTTTAGTCATATAGGAGTAAGCTTAAGCGTCAAGACGAGAAACACGAGTTGACCAATACAAAATCTACTGCTAAAACCACTGCAAATCCCGGCATGGCAGGTGAATTCGTGAATTAGACACTGTAACGAGTAAGCCACAAGTTTTATGGTCCGTGTGACTAAAATAGCTCTAATAATTGGTGGTAAACGAGTTAACCAAGCAGAGCAAAATCACTTTTATGACTAGATACATTCCTTGATTTGTTGTGCTTGAATCTGTGAGAACGCCAGTGTTATTTTGGCAAAGACTCTCTGCGAACATTATTGTTATTTTGGTGCCTACAACATGCCCTGTGAGCCGTGTAATTGGCGCGCTTGAAATAATTATTCCTTTTTTAACAGCCATAATTACTATTAAGCTATATGTGTATACTGTCTCAATTTTTTGCATGTCTAGATATTTTTATTGAAGTTTGTTTGTAAATTGGATTAGTATCTGGTTTTGTTACCCAACGTAAAGGCGTAATTTGCAGTGTAATTTGTCCAATTCTATGATAATTATTACCATATCATCAAGTGATCTAGTAGCTACTAGTAATAATGAATCAAGTGGTATCAAGTCAAAAAGTCTGACCGTATATACTACTTAACCAAAAACGCTCTGTGCACAACGGCTCGTCACACATTTACCAACCATTGTGTAGTGCACAAAACTTCTCAAAGGTGAATAATAGAAGTACATAAAAAACCATTTGTAATCAAAATCAATGACCTTGGTTTTACCAGGGTCCTTTGCACATGGTGATACGACTTACCAACCAAATGAACCACACCTACACAGCTCATAAAAACTTAACGTTATGTCATATATTACATACAGTCTATAGTATGCTTTTAACTAATAGCCACTCTGTTACTCTGTTGGAGCCTGATTTCATATTCGTATAGTGTATGTATACTCCCCAATACTATACTGTAACAAGTAGATCTGTACAATTAAATTGATTCATAGCCCTTTTCATTGCTGCATTCGCATGACATATCACGTATATATAAGGTAGGCAGTAATGCAATTAACATTTAAGCTTTTGTAAATCCGTGGTGTAACTAGCTAATGTGTGTTGATTAATGTAAAGTTAGACTGCTACTTCATTTCATGGTGACGAGTGCAGAGTCAAATAACAAGTACAAATTAATGATTTTCTAATCAATTGCATGAGTTGTGAAGTAGCGTCTTTTAGTATGAAGTACAAAACGATGTTTTGTTAAGACTACTAAAAGTTGATTCTTCTCAATATTATTAATGAATCACAACGTTCGCCATGCATAAAAGATGCCAACTATGACTATACGAATAGCCAACGCAAACCTATTTTCAGTGACAGCTTTTCTCAGGATACTTTTGTGTAGGCTGTAGGCATGTCATTATTACCCATCCTTTTGTGATCAGTGATCACCATGTACATTTAAAAATACTTACGCATCAGCGCATGGAGAACGGTTTATGCTTTTATGTATGTAAGGGGTCGGGATCAAAATCCCACGTGAACGAAAATAACAACCAAAATTTTCGTCACGAATCATAACCACCAACCTTGAAAAATGCGATAATTTACTCAGGGAAATTATGTTACGGTGTGAAATCCTTCTACTTATGACTTATTCCTGATCTGCTGCGGTTTAGTGCAACTTTCTGCATTACGGATAAAAATCATATCATACAAGCATCTATGGCGTTTTAATGACTCAAGTTTGAAAAAATAATGCTCGTTAATTATAAAATGCCACATTACGTGTGAAGTGCAACAACGATAGATAAGCATTTATTACCTGTGTTGTTACAAACGCAATGGAAGGAGTATCTAAAAAAATCATTTTAACTGCGTATTCCTCTATTAATAAAACAAACTTTGTACATTTAACTTGAAGACCAAAGTACGTTACAACTTACGAGTAAACAAGACTGCTTAATTTTATCATAAACTATGGTGTATAATTCAAAATATCTTAAGATGAACTACAATTCATACACTTTTAGATCTGTAGATTTTAGATATACGAAGGAGTGCCAACAGTGTTTCTCGTTACACTCAAAAATGATTTAGATCAACCATTCATCCAGTCATTTTGCTTATGTAGTATTTAGGTACTGCATATTTTGCTGAATATTGACTGTGTCGGAATGTAGGGGTGTATTTTTTTAATGCTTTGTTGCAAAAAAATATCGCAAACACAAATCACACGAAAGCTGTTACGGTTATGATTAGTATATGCGTGGATCTTCTCTGCCATTTAAACTAAACGAGCAGAATACTTGAGTTTGGTGAAGAATAATGAATGTAAAAGGCTTTGAACTCTATTTCAACTTCTATTGCATGACTCATAATTATAATCATGAATAAGCCATAGTAAATGAGTAGTTGTAATATACTGTATGCTTGGAGTCTCCAATAATGTATGTAATTGCTAATTTCCACCAACGTGGCTAATATACAACCTTTCATTCTAGAAAAGCAACCAAGGGATTTCATTTATTCAGTGAAGTAAGGAAAAGGATCATAACTGTCGTTCGTGCGTGGTGAATAATCATCAGCACACTCAAAGTTTGTAAATTGGAATGGTGGCGGTGTACTTTCTCAAATGACTGTTATTTCATGCCTACAAACATTAAATAAATGTCCAAACGTGCAAGCTACGTACGTTCGCCAACAGTAGCTTGTAATTAAAAACAAGCAGTTTCTCTTGTCCGTGGAAGTGTTTTTCGTTGATTCATATTGTTTGAAAATTAAATCTTTTGTTTAGATACAATCCTATTTACTCAACGTGTCTTAAACATTAAAAGGATTAAAAAAACAATACTTGTCATGTGCTATCCCCACTTTAGAGTTAAAATTTTGCAGTTTTAGTTCAGTCATCAGTGTTACATGAAAAAAATGTTTGATGTTGGACATTGACAGTTTCAGTCAGCTACAAGAAACCCAATCAACAACGCCATTACATCTTACGGTCACTGTTGATGATCTTAAGAGGTTCTTGCGAAGGCAAAAATTTGAAGTACGTATTAGTTGAGAATTCCTAGATTTAGATTTTGAAAAATCCCGTAATCAAATCAAAATATTTTCTAATCAAATTTTTAGGTATAATGGATGCTACTTTTTTTATTCAGTCTTTATTTCCTTCAAGTGAACTGTAGTTATATCAAATGAACATATTGGTAGTCGTATTTAAAACCCAATGTGTAAAACAATAGGCAATATAGCGTCACATTAATTAAAATCCAGTGGTTTATTCACCTTATGGGTTATCTAATTACATGTAATAAATAATGTACACATATACTTCTTTACACCCATTATTTATCAATACCTTTCAAATGTGGGTTAGTTAAAACGCATGTGACTTCTAAGTAAAAAATGCTATGAATCCAAGTATTATCTGGATTCCAATTATCGTTTTACTAAATAAGTTAAAGTGGAAATTAATCGACTTTCCGTTTTGTTTCAAAAATTGCAGATACATGTGTTAAAACCAAAAATGTCGACTGCAATTTCCAAATTTAAAAAAGTCCTTCGTTTTGTTTTCTATACATTTAATTATAGACATTCGCCACCTTACATAACACATAAGCGGGTGCTTGTGTTTATGTATGCTGAGAGTTAAACTAGGAACTAAAATAAGGCCACTTCACTCAAAGAAGTTACTTTGCCAAGTTGGCCACAGAATTTAAGTGGTCTCCACCGCCTGACTAAAAAGCAATTAAATAATCATAAATGGAACGAAATTATACAAGTCTGAACCTCGTGTTATATGAATGTAGGCAAAGAAGCCAAGGAAATGGCTTCACTTTATAACAATTGGCCATATTATGTGATTTCAAGATAACCACACCGACTAACTCACTTGTCAGACAAACCGTAGCAAATATTAAATTGACGATACTCTGTAGTAACATGGCATATCCCTTCAATTTCAACAAGACACTACTGACTTTGACATTCAATTCAACTACAATACCCATGCAAATTATCCCCGATGGAATAGAAGTTAAATGTTTTATATGTGGTTATAGTTACATATGTAGGTAAATGCCTAAATGTTTTATGCGACCCTGTTGTCACTGCACAGAATCGACGCTGGCCACAATGTATCTAGCTCATAAGTCTTTTTGATTTTGGACAAACAACGTTTTATATCCATTTGACTTTTCGGGATGATTGATCATCAGCAAAATGTACAACACATTTTTTCAGTGAGGTAATCTGAGTACGGTAGTTTAGGATACGATAAAAATTCGTCGAATACGCTGTTAATTGCGAATACCACTTCAAGCATGTCTGGACTACTTTAGAATTGTTTTAAGTTTCGACAAAGAAAAACTATGCAAAGGAAATGGAAGGCAATAATCCAAAAATTGACGTGTACAATCGTCTGTTACAATACTGATCCAACTTTGGTTTAAAGATAAAGTAAATAAATATGTGTGAAAAATAAGACTCATGACCATAAACAGAAATAGGTGTTCTACTAGCGTGTCTTTGCTAACTAACGATAAGTATATTGAGCATGATTACACTAAAATTGTCCTAACTTTGTACAGATGAATGTATGTAACATATAGGTACGTGCGATTCGAAGGTCATGATGTTTTCAACAGAGTAGGACGGCATGCTTTGGCAAATAGAATTTATGGCAAATATTTTTGCATTGTCAGTGATTACAGTAGTATGAGAGTCAAGCGAAGAAGGAAGACCTGCCAAATTTAAAGGGCTCCTTTTCACTGATTTCATAATACACTGAAATGAACTAGGCTACTTCCTAGCTTATCCTTTGGCTTTATGTATAAAAACGGGATGTGATTTTGGTAAGCGCTTTTTCAATTTACCGTATTGTACTGATTGGTATGTTGAGTGGGTTTTGTTGTCCCACGTACTGTATTTAATGTACCCAGCTTTACCTTCACTTAATTGATATATGTTGCTAAAAGAAGAAAGATGGAAAAAATATTCAATCGGGATTTCTATCCATGTATGGTTACGGGAAGAGTTAAAGCATGAACACGGAACTGAATGAATAAATGGAATTTTTCGACTTTTCTTTTGTCTGAAAATGCTGTTGTTTGTTGCTAATGCTAATCATTATATGTATGAATGACACACTAGGATCAATACATGGAATAATTATGCGGTAACTTTTTTGTCAACTACCTAATGGGTTCAATTAGCTGTAGAATTTTTACTGTCAGCATAAGCCGTACCAGCAGCAGCTGCACAGGTTGCTACCTCACGCCTCAAATATCGCACTTGCGTACAGACAACATACGTCAATTCATGACTTGTCAACTTTTTTTCAGAGCGTGTGTATACATTTTAATTACATGAGCAGCGTCCTTTGTCAATCAAACGCTGGTTTACCTATGACGTCTAAATAATAGTTTTTGCTTTTTAGCTACGAAATTTCGCATTACCCCGCACTTGAAGGATTTGCAGGTGTTACATTTATAATGAGCTTCATAACATGAAGCGTCAAGTAGTCAGGTTATAAATATTGAGGATAGACGTCCAACCTCGTTGTTTCTCATTTTGATTGGAAATATTAAAAGCGCTAAAAATATTTTGGAATGAAGATTTATTTCAGCTAAAATTGTCTTCGATGTCCAGAAAAGTTAATAATACAGTAAATTCATTTACCTTAGTCGTGGACCGAACATTACGAGACGAACTAACGTGATATGACGTGGATGATGATTGCTGCATCGTTGATCCCGATGTCTCATCTCCACCTTGAAACTGCCGATGGGATCGTACAACCTGGAATGTAGAATCAGGTGCACTTCCTTTAATCACCTCAGTACGACTTCGTTCTTGACCCTTATCGGATTTCTTACTATCCTCTTGCTGAAATTAATGGTTAAAAAGAAAAGAAAAAATCAGTTTTGATTACTTGTGTTAATAAAACAAGAAAATCATATTGCAACAACACTGTGATGATTCATAATTTCCGGAGAACATCCGCCTGAGAAATGATTCTGACTACAGATAATTAGAGATAATTGAATCCTATGCTTCTCATGTTGTCTGCTAGTCATTTTATTCCTAGAACGTGTAGTTACCTACGTGCTTATTTAACTGTCTCTTGTAAACCGGTATTGCGTTTCCCATTACCTGCTTCCAGAAACAACGTCTCTCTGAATTCACCAGGACTGTTAATTTTTGTAGAATATTTGACGTTTTCGAATTTCTCTACATTTAAAGATGAACCAAGCAAAAGACCTATATTTCATGCATGCATACATTTCATTAGCAAGACTTTAATAATAAATTTATGCAAAGATATGATTAAAATAGTAACTGTCACACATTTAGGTAGAGTAGACATGGTTCATCTTCACCTCATTCTTTACGATGCAAGCCTAGCCAAGTGTTGTATGTCCAAACAAAGAATTTGATGGATGAAGTTACCACTAATCCAACTGCGTACTTACATCTAGTGACAGATTAGTCTAATTTGCATATTATATGCCTGCGCGCTCGCTCGGCGTAAGACAATAAATCGTGTTTTCTTTAAAAACTACATTAACAGCTGCTACTCCCATTCATATTCTTGTCGTGAAAGTTGATACGTTAAAATGATAAATTACGATGGCGTTTAATTTCAATGCGGTAGGAATATGATATACATATAAAGGATATATTTATTTTTTGCAAAGCATAAAATATAAGGCAACAGTATTTCCAACGTAAAAAATGCTATGATGAGCGCTGCCAGCATAAAGAACAAATTATATTCTTTCAAATGATGTAATCAGAATTTGCGTTGGCAGAAGAGTACATGGTCTCTCATCAAGTTGATTAACATTTAACACGCTGTCGTACGCCGTAGTTGTATAACCTCGTTGGGGTGGAAACTACATTTTTATAACGATTTAATGGGCTACTAGAGGGGATTAATGATTTTGTCATACTCAAAAGGGTACATTTTATATGACAAATGAGTAGAAAATCAAAATCCATAAAATCCTATGATCCAGACGCATATACAAAATAGTTTCATGAAATATTTCTACTGAACACGTGGGCAACATAAAATAACAATATTAATCGCAAGTACAACTATACTAATAGGAGCAAAGAATCTTGTCAATATATCGCTATGATGTGCATGTGTTGTGCTTCATTCTACCTTTCCCATTCCATTCTACGTGCATTCTATAATCATTTATTTATCAACTGTTTTATTTTTATTCCCTTTGAAATTACGTAGACGCCATCTAATTATTCAATGAAAGCTTTGCATGACATGTGCTAGCTTTAGGAAAAGAATTCCTTGAATAAATCCTACACAAAGTGCAAATTTCAACTGTTTGCCCTTTACTCTTATTAACTTAACCCCCTCTGGCACTTTCCTGCGTGTATGGCACCCATGCATGTGTTTGTTATACATGCATAATATGCAGTCTAATAAAAATCATCATCAACAAAACAGCACAAACCTCTTCGACATTCGAAATTATGCTTACAGGTATGATATGACGTATCAAAAGGATCTTGTTGGATGTAGTTATTACGTACATGAAATCATTTCATCTAGTATTGATTTGGCCATCATTGTCCGTCTGTCTGTCCGTCTGTCAACACGATTCTCACGATATGCGCGCACCGATT
>JAHZNA010005085.1:0-17417 GCA_027743935.1 Sinodicranocentrus sp. ZH6 | reverse complement strand
GATCGTGAAAAGAAGACTTTGGGCGTGATACAGCGTTAAACGCTTGAATTTTTAAGATCCAACAGCAGTTCATTTTCTGACAGCCATGAAACACTATCACTTTGGTTTACCAGCATCACCTCGCGAACGTGCCCCGTCATCTCACTTGACACTTTCTGCGCTTGGGTGTGGTTCACTGAAAATGCCGTCATATTTATGAAATTTATTTTTTTCACAAACACTGGTAAATTCGTGCTACGGCCAAATTTTAATATTCAGCTGGCTTTTCTACGTCTTTGATTCAAAGAGATTTTCAGCTCAACTTGTGTAAAAAAATATTGGAGGTTGCAAAAATTCCGGAAAAATTGAACAAAGTCTTTCGGATGATGGATATTTTTCTATAATGGTGATTTTCACACTTCAAGTCTGTTCCATCTGACTACTTTCTGTTTCACAGGGTAAAAAACTACTTTCACTGGAGAAGGTAAATACAAATAGAGCGATAAAAAATAGGACAGCAAAAAAGAAATTTCCCGAATTGGCCATCGGACCTCTGCATTTTTCAGTCAAACCATCTCGGCGCTTGTGGATATATGAAATAGGTGAACCATACCCAAGGGCAGTTGTGTAGAAAAAATAGATCCAAAATGTTGAATCATACTAAAATGAGAACGGTATCAGTTTCGGATGGACTATTGTTTAGGAAAAGCAGACCGAAATGATGAACAAAAGCCTTCATTTTGGTGTGGGTTGTTCTTATGGATGTTGCATTTGGTATTTCCTAACATTAGATTTTTTAGCAACTCTTTCGTTTTTCATATTAAATTCTGATTGACCCCGCAATAAAAAAAAATTGATCATAAAAAACCGCCTAAAACTGATTCCGTCATTTCTTGCAAAAATTGGATTTTCCGGAAAACTTACGGTTTAGCCGTAATATCCAGTATTTTATACTTGTACCTTCCTGTACTTGTACCTTCCTTCCGAATTAAGTATGATGAATAAAACAGCAAAAAATATGTGTGCATAAGAACCGTTAGAAAATTTCAAAATCCAAGAGTGGAATCGAAAAGTAATATGATAGGATTTCCTCGTTCCAAATATCTATTTTGTCTACTGCCAACTTTAGATGTTCCAATGTTCTCCTTTTGCATATGTCGAATTGTCAAGTTTCATTGCATTTCATCTCATAAACTATAGCGTGTAACGAGTGTATGGTAAGGGGGTTCAATTATGATGCATGCTTCCTGACAATTTCTGGTTTTAATTAATTCTTCATTATTCTTGGCATATCTCTTTCGTGAAATTTTCTTTACGATATTTGTAAATTTCACTGTATATTCTGAGATATTTGACTAACCTTTAATTCCCATACGCTTATCATGAACATGCATTCTGATTGGTATCACTATCTCTCATTACCAGCATTATAATTTATGCTGTTACTAAGGTTATATGGTACTATATGTGCATAAATTATTATATGTGTATGTTTGAAATCTGAAATTATATTTTCTTTAGGACTATCTAAACCTTACATGCTTAATCCATGTCGGATTTTAGGAGTTTCCGCTTGAAAACTATAAATAATTGAAAGTCAATGAGTTGAAGCATGATTTCGAGTTTTGAATATATGGCTGCATTAAATTATTCGTTTTCCAACATGATCCGATTATAATCGGCTGCTTAAAATTATCATGATTTGCTGTCCCTATATATGAGGGATTAAATTAATTGTGGACCAAATCAATCTCAAAAACAATCCTTCATTCAGACTTTTTTTTCTCGATAAATTGGCGTATGTTTCTGTCGCATCTTTAATTACGGACTATTATTTTAACTGCTAGTTTTGTACCCAAATGTTTGTCCATGTTAAAGGTCAACTGATAATGTTTTTAGCTTACCTTCAGCAAAAATGAACTGTTGATTGATGTTGATTGAATGTCACTATCACTAACTATGAAGATCCAGTAGTCGTGTAATGCACCTTGTCGTTTGCACAGTGCGTTTGCAACTAAATTCTTGTTTCCTCTTGCATGTCGTCGTTATTTCGGTACGTACTAGTTCTCTGTGTGAGTGTCTCACGTGAGCCACTGTGAATATTCGCGCGGGAGCAGGATGAAAATTTGTACCACGATATGTTGCGTTGCGTTCGTACAAGTTCAAACCTGATTGTGTGTATGTACGCACTAAACTAAGGATATATGCTCTTCCGCAAAGCTTCCATGGCTACTTTTTGAATGGATACAAATTAGGGAACAATTTCATGCGACAAGATTCAATTGAACCCCCAAATCCGAAATCGTTGTTCCTCTAAATCTATAGTAGCTCACAGAGATCAAATTTAATTGTTTTTTTTAGTATTCGAGTCCATATTTATTGGGAGTAATTGTAGTGTAAATTGTAGTGGTCAAATTTCTTTAGTTGGTGAGTATATGTGAACACAATGGTTTCCTGTATGTGTTCAGAGGTTATGATAATATGTTTATGTTTGCAGGTAATATGAGTTCGAATGGGAGTGAACGGGGTCATGACGAGAGGCGTCAACTGGAGACTTTGCTCGGGATGAGCATTTCGTTCAACAACACCGCAAACATCAATGTGTATGTTTTCCATGGAGATGGACCACAGATGCCGTCCGTTTTCCCGACTCCAGTGGTGGCACCGGCACCGACTCCCGTCTATCCGGTTTATGGATATGCCTTCCAGGGTGGATCAATAATACAGCAACCGCTGTCGGTATCAGCGACAGTTCCGCCTGAAGTCGGGTATGATGTTAACCGAGGTTAAATGGCATGGCATGTGGATTCATTTATATTGCATTTATTTATGATTTATCTATTGTTCGTTGATAGCCAACTACAGCAGGTTTCCGTAAACCACTACCCGCTCATGATTCGTAGTCGCAGGGGTGTGGAGAACAGTGGAGAGGGAATGCAAAACCGTCCGGCGATGCCTTCTCCGCCTGCATTTGTCGGGGGTTCTGGTCGCAGTGCTTTCCATCCAGGTGGTCCTTGTCCTCGACATTCGTCATCCTTTCCTGCTCTGGGCAACTCTCCATCTGTCTTTGATCAGCGGCGACCTCCGTCTTCAGCTGGCTCGTCAACCGTTGGCATCCCTGATTGTAACTTGAGTTTTGTTATAAATTGTCATAAAAATTGTTGGACTGATTTTCGTTGTTTGTCGTCTTTTTGAATCATGTTCTCTGAAAGTATCATGTTGTTTTATCTCTGTAGATGTTGCTGTATTGGACGAGGATCCTGATTTTTAAAGTGTCCGAGGATCTCCCATTGGTGCAGTTTATGATTATTTCGATTCAACTAGGCCATTCTATTTCTTAATTGTTCATTATTCTACGTTATTCCATTTTTCAATAAATTTTGGCCAAGTTTGGCGAATTGTTTAAAGTACTGTGACCATGTGCCGACTTTTATACATTTTAGTATAGTAAGGGTAACGCAAAGTGTATAGTGTGTCAAATTTGGTTGGGTAAGAATGTAATGACGTATAGCCACTATCTGTTTTTTACCCATTTGCATATGCATGTTGTATGAGTTGAACGTCAGGTGTTTCGGCGCGGACTCGAGTCTGCCTTTTGTGTCTTGTCGTGTCAGAGTGTAGTTGTTGTTTGAGCTGCTCAGTTGTCGTCTGATATTTTATTTGACTAGTTTTATTGCGTTTTTGATTTTAATTTACAAACATGGCTAAACGACTTGCTCCAACGAACCTCAACAAGGTTAAATATGATAAAAAGTCAGAGTTTCGTATTAAACCCGAACTTCCGTTACTGTGCATTGATCCTCCGTTTGTGCGCGAGTTGCATGTTATTGCGGAGAATTGGAGAGTTGGTTTAGAGGCAAAGGGCGTGGAACATTTAAAGTCGCTAATCACCAACGACCGATTATTTAGAAAGTGCATGCAAGCTAGTCCTACGTCTACCTTCTTTGTGGACGAGATGAAGAGCTCAAACTTTGTGGTTTCTGATGACTTGATTCAGGTACGAGTTTGGGTAACAATCATATGGTTCAAGATTGGGTAAAAATGTCATTGTGAGTGGGAAAGATATTGGTCTGTGTTTTGTAGGTTCCGTTTGAAGTTTTCTTGACCCAGGCACCGGTTAAGCCCAACAAGCGGAAATTTCACAAGACGGTAGTGACACAAGAGGATAATCTTCAGCTGTCCAACGAATACTCGGATTTGTGGAGTGTGGTTTCCTACATGTTGTACGGGACGGAAGGCTCTGCGAAGCATGCATTTGCAAGTACCATTCTCAGAGTAATTGTAGATCAAGAAAAGGGAGAGTCCCACTCGACCACTCGAAAAGGACTTGTTAATGACATTTTGTCGATGGGCTACAAGACCAATACTTACCTCACCGGTGAAATCCTGGCGGCCGTCACCAACAAGAACATTCGAATATTCAAACCGACAAGGCCAGACCCTCAAGTCATTGAGTTTAAGCGTAAAGAGAGTGCTCCATCCACAATTGAAGACATTGCAAACTTTATGAGTTGCAACGACGAGTTGTCACTAATGTGCTATCATAATAGAGCATCGATTCCTACTCTTGCAGACCTCCCAAGTGTCACTCATCAGCTCATCATTGATCCAGAGGAGACTACGCAGGCAAAGTTGGTTGCGACAGGAGCAAAAGTTTTGAGAGAGTATGTGAAAGCTGACGACCCGATGCCTACTCCGGACGAAAACGAGTTTGTCGATTTCTTTGGCAAGCGGATCAGAAAGGCTCCTTGCTTCGAGGTGACGCTTTCAATGATGGCTGATCTGGAGGGTATGGTGGACACGTTTGTCGACTGGCTGGACAATTATCCGTTCGTTGGCGTCAAGATTTCCAAGTTGGCCATGGATCACATTCGGATTCACTTTGAGATGGGCTGCGAGGAGAGAACGATTCTCGTATTTAAGCAATATCTGGAAAAGATCAGCGAGTCACTCTACAGGATGGTACACCATTCGACAGAACCTGAAAAAATGAAGTTTAAGGATTTTAATAAGAATAGTCCAAATGTTTTCGGGTTGGTAAAGTGAAGTCATGCTAATGTGTTGTTAGTTTCCAACTAATATTTCCCGTTTTCACAGATCCGCTGACCTGGGTCAATATAGCTCTTTCACCGAGCTCTTGAAGAAACTCAAGAACAAGACCATGCTCTATTGTATTGACGGAGAGGAGAAATTGTTTACCAATATTTTGGCAAACTATGTCACTGCTCATCCCAAGTCTAGTTGTTTTGGGACCATTTTCCCCAATCACACTATGAACGGTGGGAAAAAATATGGTAAATTACTGTTCAAGTGTATAGTTAATAATGGCGTATTTAATTCTATTTGCAGGGATAACACATGGGTATTTCTACGTTGCTGCAGGTTGCTGTTTCTTTGGCCGTAAGGAAAATTTTGTAATATGAATGTAATGAACTATAATGTAATATTGATATGTGGATTTGCGCTTTCCCTAGTCCACCGAGAAGATGATTCTGCGTACTCTTTTTCCTTTATGATTGACGGGTCCTTTAAGATATTTGTCGGTATGCGGTCCCAAGATCTCCATTTGTTTGAGGACTACATTGACCAGGCACTCGGGAACAATATCTGCCCAGGTATCATCCAGCACAAGTCGATTGTGCTTAACATCAGCGAACTCCCAGATCACCTTGTCGAGAAGCTGGTCATAATTGTTATGGAGCCTGGCACAGGAGTGCTGATAAACCCAGGTGCGCTCCATTTTGGATTCAACGTGGGAAGGTAATCATGAGACTTGCTATTAAAGTATCAATTGGTAAACCATTTTACAGTGTAATGACCTGAATCTGATTCTCACTAGTGCATACAACTATGCTGTCAATTTCATGGCCAAGCCCTGGATTCGTCACATGCACCTAAGTCCGCGTTGCCATCATACTTGTGATGACCCTCGTGAAGTGATTTTCGACTATGACAAGCGAATAGACATCCTCAAGCACTACATGAGTGATATTCTCCCGCACGTAGAAACAGGCATGTGGAAAATCCCAGTGCATAAGCCACGTCAAGCCATGGGAACTTTCTGGACCACCAATGCTGAGGTCGACAAGTCTCGAAGACCATCCGATGGTGTTGATCGCTGGACTGCTGAAGCTCTTGTTCTGGGATCTATTGGCCAGGGGAATGCTTCCAGAATTCCAACATTTGAACACTCAGACACTGGGGACAGTACTGATGTTATCGAGGCTGCTGAGAACGTCCAGTCAGCACCCAGGAAACATGCAGTGAAAAAGAGAAAGAGGGACGACGCTGGGGCTAAACCCCGCCAAAAGAGAGACTCGGACGGGTTTTTCCACTGTGACTTTCCCAATTGTGGTATGATATGCAATGACATGATATGACATGATATTATTATATATTGTATGATGTGGGTAGAGTAAGATGGACATTGCCTCTTCTGTTGTAGATGTACGACTCAAATCAGCGAACCAGAGGTACTATCATGTCAAGACTCATTCTGGCATGGTTGATTGTCCAACATGCAAGCGGCCATTCAAAGAATATTCCCTGAGAAAGCACGTCTGCAAAGAGGTAAGTGCAATGGGACAAGACTAGGTAAAAGGCTATATAATTTTAATCTGCAACTGGCTTTTGATTATTCTAGGATGCGAGACCATACAACAGGAAAAAGCCGGTCGTCATTGAGTCTGATCCGGTCAAGGGTGCCTGAGTTCTTGCCTACTTGTTAGTATTGTTTAAATGTAATTAATTTTATTACTCCTTATACCTACTCACCACTGTTTACATGAAATAAAGCAATTTACAAACATAACATGTAGAGTACATATTGTACGAATGGGTAATGGGTCCATTAATATAAATTAATAGGATAAAAATTTCGAAAAAAATAGTCATTTGGAAGTAAATGTGTATCAATAGTATTCTAATGTTTTGAGACGTATTGACGTATAGGATATTAGTTGTTGTCTAAATCTGCCCTTGGTCAAGGGTTTTGAACTCGCGTCTAAACCACCCTTCTTGATCTTGTGTGTTGTATGACACGTCCGTGAATAGTCTACGTCCCGATTGCATCACCATTTGCTGTTGCATCATGTTGGTCTCAATTGGTAGGTCAGCAGGAACTGGATATAGGTTGAACTGGAGGGGTCGTCGCTCGAGCCTTTCCATGAGCTCGTCAATGAATTGAGAGCCAAACGGGGTTTCAGTGGGTTGGCTCATGTGTAATTCCTCTAGCCGTGTATGTTTTTGTATCAAGTTACGCAAGTCCATGTCTGCAGATGAAAAACCGGATAGGTGGAGTCCCAGCAACCCTATTGGAATGCGGCTTAGGTTGTACGTTCTCCTAGCTCTAACCGACTGATTCACACTTGGATTGGTGATGAACAAGTGTTCCAAAGTCTTGAGTCCTCCAAAATATGACCCGTTCAGACGGTCTGCAGTCAGAGTAGTGTCTAGGGAAAGGCCTAACGTCTTTAGTGTATTTGCACTGCGGTAAAATAGTCCTTGTAGGTCCTTGAGCTTGACTGGATTGTCTATTGACAAGACTTGCATGTTTTGCTGCTGATTTATAAACCGCATCCAATCCTGTAGCGAGTCGGCTGACACCCCTATTTTCAAATGGGTTAGTTGGGATTGGCTCGTGTTTGCCATTACCGGAAATAGTCGCATAATGGATGCGGGGTCTTTTTCGTGCTCCAGCTCAACGTGCATTTCATACTCCTCGTCCAAGCTGATTTCTTCTGGCTCTGCGTCCAGCATCATGAAATCAGACCCATGTTCAGATAAAAATAGTTTCCTCAGATTTGTAAGTGCATAAATTCGTGTTCTAGCCTCAGCTTGAAGTGTCAAGTCTCTGTGGAGTGAGATTGCAACGCAGTTCACCTTGTCACACTCTTTTGCCATGATTGCGCTCACAAATCCGTTGCTACCTCGGAGCTCCAGTCGAGTCACCTTCTTAATCACAGCCATCTTCATCCTGGACAATGCCTCCATCTCTGGCCATGAAGGTGTCATCGTCAAACTTGCAGGATACCCATTGCCATTTAGCAATAGCCGGCTCATTTCAACGTTGACTCTGCCGTCGATCCACAGTGACTTTAGCATTCGAATCTTCAGGTTTGGAATGACCTGCCGGAGATCCTTTACACGTAGATGGCCAATCCCCTGTGTTCCGTTGACTACAGAGTGATTCGTGTTGGTACAATCCGAGTCCTGGATAGTAATCGAGACTGGTAGATAGGTGGAGGCTGCCTTCATTAATTCATAGCACGTTCCCTTTACCCGGAGTAAATCAGGCGTTCCCATGTTATCCATCACGTATTTAAGCACCTACAATAGAATCAAGCATGTTATTTTCAATTTTTATCTGGATTCTCTGCACCAACTAATTAGTTGGAATTTCATTACTTCCTTATGGATGTATGTGATTTATATAATTTAAGATACGAGGAATCAGAATCTTCGGGTAATTTTTTCCATTTCATTTCAACGCTACTTCTTTACGCTTCAAATACCAAAGGGATGGCTTTATGACAATTTTCCATTCCGTCTCGAACTTTTGTAGGGTCCATACTCGATGACAATTAAAGTTGATTCTCGCCTTTAAACCTTTGAAACTATCTCTGTTAAGTACGTTTACATACATTCATACGCTGTGTTTGTTTTGAATTTTAAAACTCGCGCCTAGCTACTGTTGGCAATTACATATACAATGAGCAGACATTGTGTAAAATATCATAGTTGGGTAAGATTTCAGATTTGGGTAAAATGTAAGTTTCGGGTAAGTTGTCAGTTGGCTATACCCTTTTTTGGACTCTCGAGTGGCAATTAAAATTTAGGGTTATGCCCTGCTTCTTGTTATATTTCCTATTCTATTATCAAAATATTGTTCGAGTTTTTGTAAAATTAGACAATGTCCAATTTTTAATACTTTTCCAATTCTAACGTACATGTGTATCTTTCCGTCATGTCATAGGTTTGTTTGCAGATTGACGTCAAAGTCATCACATCACATAACTTATTCAAGTGTGAACCGTCGCAATCGTCGTTGAGGAAACTCACGTCTACAATAACTAAGAATTGCTTTTTGTTTTTTGCGTTTCAGAGTCTCGTGGAGTGTCGCATCTTGTTCTATAACCTATCTACTCAAGCGACCTTTTAACTTTACTGTCAGCAATTACATGATTACAGATTTGGGTAGAATGTCAGACCACATGACTTTTTCCAGTCACGTTAACTGTACAACAATGAACACTCATTTATGCTTTGGGTAAATTCACATCCAATTAGAGATGTATAATTCCTGACCTCTTCTATTTGCATTACGAATCCTACGAGTTATTCCACCCGTTGAGTATGCTGCACATTAGCAATTACTGTCCCTGTTTCATCCGATGAATTGAATTTATCTTTTATATAGTCATTTGTCCAACTTCCAGTCAACACTTGATAATTTCTTTCAACGGAAAGTAGAACCTTGCATCGACGTATTTGGGCAGGGTTGTGTCTGCATTTTAGGGAAAATAGCTATATGGAATGTAAAAAAGGGTTATGGTGCAAATGTGAATTCCGATTTCCTTTATTCATGTGATAGAGACAGGTTATAAATTCCAAATTCTGGAATGCAGTAATTTAAATTTACAACAATATATCCGACTTGTAACCGTTTCTAAAATTTAACATAATCTTACAACTTTTTGTCAATGAACCTAATCTAAACTAATTGGCTCAAGGAAAAGTCATTGAAAATTAAATCTAGATTTAATCTAATCCAGCAGTACTCAGACAGCCAGTATGAATGTATTAGTGCGACAACGATTAGTTTATTCGTTTTCGGATAAATACACATATGCATCATCCTCATACGCCGTGTTTGTTTTGAATTTTAAAACTCGCGCCAAGCTACTGTTGGCAATTACATATACATTGAGCAAACATTGGGTAACATATCGGAATTGGGTAACATATCGGATTTGGGTAACATATCTGAATTGGGTAAGATATCATGATTGGGTGAAATATCAGAATTGGGTAGAATGTAATGTTTGGGTAAGATACCAGAATTGGGTTAAATGTAAGGTTTGGGTAACATATCGGAATTGGGTAACATATCTGAATTGGGTAAGATATCATGATTGGGTGAAATATCAGAATTTGGGTAGAATGTAATGTTTGGGTAAGATACCAGAATTGGGTTAAATGTAAGATTTGGGTAACATATCGGAATTGGGTAACATATCTGAATTGGGTAAGATATCATGATTGGGTGAAATATCAGAATTTGGGTATTTTCTAAATCCAAAGGAGCACATTGGATGACTAGCTTTAGAGAAATTTGTGCAAAATAGTGTATGTGAAAATTGATAAACTATTTTCCCATCATAATGCAAATGTGATCTACACTGTCTACATGTTCCCATTTTTACTTACTACTAATGCAAACTTCTGGCAATTCAAAGGCATGGCCATCTGAACAAAGTTTGCTTCTCCCCAAGCACACCTTCAAAGGACAAAATGAGATTATCACTTTATTCGTTCTTTTATTTCTCATTACCTCCCCCAAAGACTTGAATTGTTTTTCAATCAACATTGACATGATATACGCCCCAAAATGAACAACCTTTCAGAGGGCAATCGATCATGAAAATTAAGAACAGCAAACAACCCAAAATTTCCCACGCCATTAGACAAACCAAAACCAGCAAATTTTGCATTTCTTTCCCCATTTTCAATACTCTCCTCACCGGAAGTAACTTTTCTCTTTGATACCTTCCACTTTGACTCTGAGTCTCTTGAAATTTATGGGATATTGTTAACATGAAAATATAGATCTTTAGAGGGATACAAGTCGTGCATATTGTGATTTGAAAGTATTGAATTGAGAGCACAAGAGAGTTCAACATGAGCCTGTAAATGCCAAACGGAAATGATGCAAGCATTGTTGGCAAAGGAATAGCTGTTAGATGTGTCGCATTTTTCAAATAGGAAAAATCCAAGGTTTAAAATGCCACATTGTTTTCGAATGAAATTGACCAGTCCAATCATGGGTAGATATTTTGCTGCTATTCCTAATCTAGCGTCAAAGGAGTGACTCAGTGCCTGAAATTACAAACAAAGGAAAAAATCATTCTGAGAAATGGGCTTAAAGTTTATTTTTTCTTACCAAATCGTTCTTTCTCCAACTTTAGAATTCCATTCAACAACGCCAAAGTATCTTGACAAGCGGACATCTGGGCGAATCTATAAAACCCTTGTGACATATCCAATGAAATAACATGATGCTTGAGGATTTGGGAAATTGTGAGAACATCTCGGATCCATTAAAGGATTTGGAAAAAGACAAACTTATGAACACATATGAAGCGTGAAGCTTTTTCCATTGGCGTTTCACATATTTAGGGGATTTTACAGAGAATTTTTTCCCATTTGGATTAAGCCATGTTAGAGATTAAGATTTATTCACATGTTGCCAACTTCACGGGAGAAATTCAAGTTATTCAAGTAAAATAACAAAATGACTTTATTGGCCATAAAGTATTTTAACGTTAGACAGTTTTCCATTTGTAAGCATAAAAACTGGTATTCTATAAACAAATTGGATATTTACTCTAGTAGAAAATTGTGTTTTAGCTGTTCCTATCATTTTTCTCTTGGCCTGATCGGTTTTCATAAAACTCTGCTAAAGTAACCAACAACCTAAATTATAGCTACTTCTTAAAAGGTTTTATCATTAACAATTTGCCTTCAAAGCTTAGAAATCCCATTCCCATTTATTTTTTCTCCATGATACTAATTTATCTTTTAATAGTGTTGATCACAGTTTTCACAAAAAACCCTCTTTTGATTACCATACTGTCTTAAGAGCTTTTTGAATGTCCAAGACCATAAATTTGTAAAAGTCACCGCTTAGCACCTGGGTTTAGTGTTGTAAAGAATTAATCAACTATAAATCCTTCAAATAGATTTTTACCAGATAAGGACTTTTAATATGGGGTTAAATTAATACAACATTGTAGTTATTTCCCTTTTCTTTCTCTTTAACCTCGAAAGTAGTCACAACATTTTTTCTGCTATGTTGCCTTTCAGCCTATTAAGGAGTTTTGACATGGTTTCGCAATTAAATATTAATAATATTGCAGTCAAACGTTTGATAAAAGCCTATAAGTAGTAAAGTTTGTACTGACATATATTTTCTAACAAGAAGCTTGTAAATGAAACAGGTCTACTTGGGCATTTGTGAAAACTATACGTACCTCTGCAGTTTAAGTTTGCAGAAATGTAGTCATAAAACAATATCAATATTTTCTCTTAATTTGGCCTTCTCGAACACAATCAAGCATATTGCAGAACGCATATTTTGTACTCGTCAATTTATTATGTTATTTTCTGGAGGTATAATAATAAGTATCTTGATTTTGTAAATTTAGAAATAAATTGCCAAGCAGCAAGCTTCAAAATCCCAATTCATGGATTATCATATCATGTAATTACGTCCTCCTCGGTTTTTTTATGCGCAAGAGCTTTTGTCTTGCTCCCAGTCAGAATGAAATTGCATAATATTTGAATGATGGAAATGGTTTTTAAAAATAAGAGGAAAACCTATTTCAATACACGAATAAATCAAAAAAGCATAAAACATTTTAAAACCCTGCTTCACTCTCATATTGGTTTAGATAGTAGCCTAATATTTATCCCCTTTGGCGTTGAATTTAAATCCTTTAATTTTATCTGTATTATATTTATCCTGGAGCAGGAGGGCATTAATTTGCTGTAAACGAAACAAACAATCACACACACTTGCACAAATAGCATACTAGAATCTCAAGTTGGATCTTTTCTAATCTCCGATAACACCACCATACTGGACTTTCCCTTGGGCGAACAGCATCCAAAATTATTTGAAAACTGGGGAAAGCTGAAGTAATCGCAATAAATCTCCCAATTCATAACTTTGAGCAAACTGAACGTAGCATGCGAGTCCTTGAAAATAAGTTTCTAAAGCTATTTTTAAACTTGTCGACCAATACAATTTAAAAGATTAGTATTTTAGCCTTCCAAGTTAAAAAGAAACTTTTCAAACTTCCACCTTGTCACATTCATTCCATGATAACCTTTGTTGTGAACCTTTGTTAGTCACCATGAACTGTTAGTGTCGGAACATTCCAGCATGTCTGACCAGTCTTTCGAGTTAATTGTGTCCATATTGAGATTTCTTGCTGCTAATATAAGCAAATATAAGCTTCTACCTCGAAGCCACCTAATTAGATAAATTTCCTGCTTCATAATTAGATAAAGGCTTTAAACTATATTTCAAATAAATCTCCCACTAACTCGAAACAATTTTTTATATTTCATCCTACAAACAAAATATACTCTATAGTTGAAGACAAGTCCTTTTGCACATTTTATCCTTCGACAATGCCACAAATTAAGTGACAAAATAAACACAACCATACCACAAAATAAAATGAATGGAATTCAGCAAATTTCATCTTGAAATCCATCACTATCTTTAGTTGGAGATTCTTAAACTACTTAGATTAGTAAATTTCATGAGGATGTTGGTCGGATGAAATATTTTATATGAATGCTTGGAGCAGAGTGAAGTCTGTCCTTTCATTTTTGGTGTAAGCCACTCTCGGTCGTCAACAAAAATCGGTATTAATTCTAGTCGTTGTGGTGCCATCAAAATACATTTTGCATCCTCATAAGAATAATATTTCCATTATTTATGAAGCTTCTTTGGCATTAAGAAAGAGCTCAGAGTCCCAAGAGTCAGCAGTGGTCGGAAAACATTAAAATAATATTAAGCTTTTGCGAAGATTTATCATTTGGAATGGATATTGGCTCTCTTGTGGTAAGTGACAGGAGAAGAGAAATTGTTTCTCTCGTCTTCTAAAATATGTTAAACCTTTACAAGGAAAAACTGAAAGGATGTAAACAAGAGTAAACTACTAACCAAATTTCTTTTGGGAGAGGGATTATCCCAAGGTAACTATGACTATCCTTGTTTATAAGGTAAGTTCATAAGAGCATTGGAATTGGGGGATCAACAAAGCTCGGTCTCCCTATTTTTAAAGGGTTAGCTTAGCAATCAGTACATCTCCAAATTCTTGCCTTTTTTAATAAAAACACTCTGGATGGTCTAGCCCTCTACGTCAAAAAGTCTTGGGATTATCCAGACTTTTTGAAAACTGAAACTTGGTCCATTGTAATGACTATGATTGTTTCATCTGCTCAACTTCCAACATTCCCGAATAAATATTGCATCTTGTACCGAATTCGAAGTGATACAAAGTCTAAATCCAAATAAAAATTATGTACAGACAACAGAGGAAAGAGTCATTGCTATCATTATAGTAGACCCAGCCATTTAAATGTAATTCGTACACTATATATAAGCTTACATATTTTTTAGAATTTTTCTTCAGCGGCGGCAATTAATCGGGGTTTGCGGTGCATTAGACAATGTCTTTTGTGAGAACTCAAAATGTTGTAGAAATTGTATGACATTGATAATGAGATGACATGACAAAATACAGATATATCTGGAAATGTGAAAATTGTGGAAAAATATTTGTTGAGATAGTGTATGTGATATACTCATTGAAATTCATGTCCTGCAATACACCAGAAGCTAAAAAAATTTGGGTTTATACGTTAAGAGTACTTGAACTTATATTCAGAGAAATAGTACCTCAAACCATTGAAAGCAGAAACAGGGTGAAATATACGAGAAAGAGGATGCTTGTCGAGTTTTAAGAATAAAATTAGATCATGTTCCATCTTAACTAGGAGCTTCCTTTCTTGCCTACACACTTTCTTCTCAAAACTGGAGAAAATGGAGAAAGAATTTAAATGTGAGGAATCAGACTCCGTCTGTGCTTTACCCTTTTTGGTGCAATTCTCATCATTTTGATTGCAATGAGTGCCACATTTCATTTGACTATCCAATGATATTGTTAATCGTAAGCATAAATATATTTAAAATAAACACCAGGGATTCATTTATACCGAAATTTATAGAATGACCAATACGGTCCACAGAAAGATTCCACTGCAATCTTGAAAAAGATATCAAATCCCACACTGGAAAGACACTGGAAAAATTATTGAAGGTAAGTCGATTTTTAGGTTGGTGGTAATTTGTATACTTTATTTTTCCCCTCATTTTAGCAAACGTGATGAGCCGGGAAATGATTTGTCTCCACAGTATTTGCTAGAGTTGGAGTTCTTGGTATATTCACTAGCCTTTTGTATGCAGTTTGGAATTAGACCGATAGTGAAGGTGTCGTTGAAGAAATCCGGTTGGCAAATTTAATCTTAAGGGAGTCTTCGCCAAGCCCAGTCTAAAAATTTAATTTGCTTCAGAAATCATTCGTTCCTGCAATCCTTTAGTCATCTCTGATTATCGCTTGCGGTTTTTATTGTTTGAAATGTAATGATGATGTATAATAGATATACAATTAGCAAGTCAAACTCTCTTTTAATTCAGTTTTGCTTTCCAAACAAGCTACTTCCCGATATCTATAGTCTGGTCATATATTTTTTTGGAATCTCAAAGTGAATTAAATTTTAGGGTTATATCCGGCTTCTTGTTATATTTCCTATTCTATGATCAAAATATTGTTTGTTGTTTTAAATTTAATTTAATTTTAAAAAGAAAGTAAACGAAGTCTGTAACATTTACGTATAGATCAATTTCACCCAATCTTATTTTTACCCACACACTACGCTATTGAATTAACTGAGAGAATTGGATTGGCTCGATCCTTTAATTGAATTTAATTGGCATTCATATACACTTCTATTATTTTCCAGATAGGACATATTTGACACTGTTGAATTTATCATACTCGCTCTCCAAATAGTTTACAAGGTTGTACGTTTTACCGAAATTTTCAACGTCCTCTGCAGAACTCCAGCTACAGTCTTGCCTCGTCTCATTTGTGGCTTTCAACAGGTACTCTAATGAATTGTCTGATGATGTTCGAATTGCCCATACCGTGGAGATCTCCTACGGAAAAACACAAGAGTAGCAATGTCATGTGGTTTTCTCCAGAATGTCAGTGTATAATATCAGACTTACTTTCTTTATCGTTTTCTTTGGTCTCGGGTCAATCTCTCCGCCCGAGCTATCGTCGTCCTGATCACTACGGATTGGATTCAGATTTGCCTGATAAAAAAAACAATGGCGATGTATTATTGAATTAAATTAAATTATCTTGCAGACTCATCAAATTACCAGCATCTTTTCCATCTTGACTCGTTGATTATTCAGAAGCAGGGAAGCAGCCTTCAGATCATTTGGTAGCGTGAACAGGTCATCTGGATTTAGGTGCTGGCCGTTGCATATCTTCTCTGTCAAGAGTGAGCTGATTTCTTGGCACTGATTATCGTATCTAAGGGAAATGGGATGGAAATGTAAATCGTATCAAAATTTAGCTTAAAAATGATTGTATTACGGTGTCATGAAGTGGAGTCCCATCCCGTTGTGTTTAAAAGACGCAGATCCACTCTTTATCTTTAGCCATTTTTCAATCTGGAATTTAATCTGGACCGCTGCAATGCTCTTGAAGTAGCTTGAATATCTGCCGAATTCGTCCCGAAATGCATCATGAAGAATAACCTTTGTGCCTTTACCCCGAGTGCAGTTTCGATGCACTGTGATTGTTGCAACATGACCATATCCAATTCGATTTGCCTCGTCAATTTTGAAAAACACTGGGATCACGATAACACAATTGGGATAAGGAACCTTTGCCGGAAGATTTGCTCTGACCCTTACACTATTCATATAGTTTTCCTTGCTGTAGACTTTTAGGAATTCGATCACAACGACGTCCTTCCGCTTGTTTGTTTCTATAATGTGTCTAAAGTAGGTTTTCATGCCTAGTCTTGAAATTGGTCTTGAGATGTCAACTGGGCGTGGGATGGTGAACGAGCACGTATGAGAATCTGTAATTTGAATTCAAACAGAGCTTAGAGTTGACCAAAGTTAAATTCGAGCATGTTTTAGGCTACGCCGTTACCTGTGAAATTTGACACTAGTGTCACTAGCATCCTTCTGGTGTTGTCTCCAGTGTTCCTCTGCTTTATCTTGAGTCCAATTTGAGTCATGTTCTCTTTGACAAACTGATACGTGGTTTTTGACACGGATTCCCATATTGCACCGATTGCCGTCAATCTCTTGCTTTTCTGGATTTCACCTTTCTTTGCGTTTGGGGTTGAAAAATCTAAAGTTTCGTCCCAGTAGCCTGATGCCAATAGACAGCGATTTATCAGCATTTCGTTTGGACAGAGTCCCCGACGTTTATGCGCCAGATATTCAAAGATTCGCATGATTCCACAAGATAGCTGGTCAACGTTTCTGATGCCTCTCACGGCTGGTTTGAGCAGTTTCTGTTGATGACAGTACACTATGATTTGACACATGTTTT
>JAHZNA010005083.1:0-15503 GCA_027743935.1 Sinodicranocentrus sp. ZH6 | reverse complement strand
CCTAAAATATATCCTAATATAGCACTTGACCCAAAATATATCCTAATATAGCACTTGACCCAATATACCTATATACTAAATTTCGTAGAAATCCCTCGACGTATATAGACAGGAGGAAGCGACCTATTTTGTACCATTACTCTCCCCCCTACCCCTCGGGGTTCAAATGACGGAGCTGAAAATACATATATTGATTAGCCGTGGCCTGAACAATCAATATGCTAAATTTGAACATGATTTCATAAGAAAAATAAAATTACCCCTACCCCCGGGAGGACGGCCGATTGGGCCAAAAATATATCTCAGGATAGGTCTTGACCCAATGTACCTATGTACCAAATTTGGTAAAAATTGGTTCACGCATGTCGTCAGAATCGTGTTGACGGACGGACAGACAGACGGACAATGATGGCCAAATCAATACTAGATGAAAGGATTTCATCTCATCCTTTCATCTACGTAATAACTATCAGCATAAACGAGGTCGGATTTTTATATTTCACTAACCCACGTAGAATTATATTCTTTTGTGGAAAATCCCATGGGGGATGTAGTTGATTGTTGATTCAGAAGCATATCTGATGAATGATAATAATGATGAAATTACTCTTTTTCAGATTCAAGAGAAAATCAAAGAAGTCAAAGATAACATGACAGGCGAATACAAAGCGGAAAAGGCAAGATTGGAAAAAGAAAGGGAACATCTTGAAGAGCAATTGCATAACGTAAGTGGAGCAGGCATACAAACCTTTATAATCATGCGATATGCTACCTCGGTTTCTTTTTGGGTACAAATAATTTACATCTATCTTCGTAATCTACAATTGTACCGTCAACCGTTGAATGCGTAGGCCGATTCACGGCCAAGAAGAGATGGTGGAAGAAATAACCACAGCGAGTAGAGTGATCTTGTTTTGCAGTTTTATTCCTAGCGCATCCTTGCATTGTCATCATTCGTTTGCTTGCAAGTTTTCTAATGAGCGGAGTCATTTGTTGAAGTACAAAATTACGGACTTGGTTGATGCTAATGCTTTTCTCCCTAGGAAAAAATATTTGAGGTTCAAAACATTTTTTTAGAAGCCAAGTCCTCTTTAACTTCTTATCGGTTTTGCTACATATTTTTAACTTTTCTCGTTGTTGATGATTAATATAAATGTCTGATATACCTAATATATTCTCAAATTTGCTGATTTGCTTGTGTAATCTTTTTAAAATTAATAACATGAATGTACTTCAATTAACCTTTTTGTCAAATGCATTATCAGTTATGCCCCATCGTGAAAAATGACTCATGTCTCATATGTTCAAGTTCGTTGCATTTTTTGCTTTCGACAGACGCAGGAAAAGAAAATGTTTTTGTGGAATAAGACAGCACAACAACACGATGATGTCATTATCATAGTAATGTTTGAAGCGCATCTTCATCTGGCTCCTAGACAATCAAGTTTTCTCTGATTGGAGATGCTAATATTTAAGGGTGAACTGTACTCTGTTGATAAAGCCAACTTTGTGGAAAGTAATCCGCTCCGGCGCTCACAGTTTGAACTGTGTGAATCACTTACTACTGGACTCATACATGGGACATTGTGTTGTGTGTATCATTGTCACGGTTTAAGAAACCAAGACATAAGGAAGTCTCACATTACATGGAGTAGAATTGCAAGGAAATGCAAAACTTACTTCGCATTAGTTATGTATGTACCATGCATGTTGGTAGCTAAAAGTGGATTTGTATGTGGTATACTTTGATTTTGATTTAATTAGTACTGAAATAGGAGAGTGAGAGGGGAAGAAATCACAGTACATCACCAAATGCCATGGTCAATGTCCTATGATTTTTTAAGCTGTCTCATAACTAGAAAAGAAAAAAAACAGGGCTTTAGACCGTACAAGCCCTGGTGATATCACCACTCTTCCAAATGACTATTACCATGCAGAATCGAATGGCTCTTTTTATGTTTACGTTTTTATTGCATACATCATCATCAGCTCTATGCGCTGCCTCGGATTAAAATGGTATTGCTGCAGCTATTAATGGATATCTAATGTTGTCAATTGTTTTCCTTAGGTTGCTCATCTGAAATCCCACGAAGTAGAACTGACACAACTGCGCGGCCTTACACATGAACAAGAGAAATCCCTGAGATCAGCATCAAGACAAATTGAGCATTTAAAACTCAATGAAAAAATAATGCAGGATGAACTGCGCACTTTAAGAAAGCTTCTGGATCAAGAGAAGGCTCATTTGACTGTAATCCAAAATTCAGCCCAAAGACGAATGGACTTTCATGAGGAAAATATGCGATCCAAACTCGAAACACAGAAGAACGAAATAAATTCAAATGTACGAAAAACAAAAGATTTCAGAATTTATTTGATTTACAATATCTGCTCTTCAAAGTATTCTCTAAAGCTTTTATCATTTTTTCAGTAATTTTTACATGTACATAATTAGAACTAAATATAGAATAATGCTAGGCTTTAGTGTGATATTGGAAGAGAGGAGGAACAAATTTCTTTTGACATTGATCTTATTTCTTAAATTGTATTCACATTTTAGTGGGATAGTAAGGTACGTGAAGAATGTTCAAAAGTGAAGAAAGAATTATGTCGTTTTCATGCCGAAGAGAAGCAAATAGCAGTTGATTCAATGAAACTGCAAAAGGACCACGAGCTGTCATCAGCGAAACAAGGGTGGGAGAAGCAAAGACAAGAATTGCAATCAGAGGTATTGTAGTGAGCTTTTAAGTTAAAAACATTTAGTATCGTGAGATTTAAAACGAGGGGAAACGATGTAAATAATGAAAAACTAAAATATATGGTTTGCCTTAACCCATTTATTAATGTGGATGGAATGATGTCAGAGTAATTCATCCAATTCCTGTTTGTAGATTTCAAAGCTGAAAAGTGACATTTCCAAGAAAGAAGCTGAGTGTCTCAAAGAGATTTCCAAAGCCACGACAATCGCAGACCGAGAAAATATGGACCTGCGACGTCGAGTCGAAAAGCTAAGTATATCCCACATGGAGGAATTGGATGAGATTAGGGAATCTCACAGTGACGAAATGGGTCAGTAACATTGGCTACGCTGTGTTGAGTTTTACTTCCATTCCAAAACTATGTTAATTACTTCATGCAGATTCACTTCTGCGTTCAAGCGGAAGCAAAACAAAGACTAATTCTGTTTCTGTTCTCTTATTTAGAAATTTTGAAACAACGGTATGACTCTACAGTGACACGTTTAGAAAATCTTGAGAAGAGATTAAGTCGATACGAAAAAGTTTACGGTGTTATAGCGTATGAAAAGGAGAAGCCAGTGACTGAAATCTGCACATCAGCAGTTGACACAGCCAAGGTATGTCAGTTATCTAGGAATTAAGGATTATACAAATTGTAGGTCACGAACAAATGCGACGAAGCTGTTGATGTTGCGACAGTTTTGTTCTCGCAAACTGGGATGCATACTTGAAATAAAAATATTTTTCCTGTTTATCGCTACTCGAAGCGAAAATAATCGTTTCAATCGAATTGTTCCATTGACTCCATTTTATTCCAACAACGTATAGGAAAAACCGTTAGACGAGGAAGAGGAGGAAGAAGAAGAAGAAGAGGAGGAGGAGGAGAGTTCCGAAGAGGAAGAAGAAGAGGAAGAAGCTGACTCTTTTGAGAAAGACGAAAAATCTAAATCAGATAGCGAAAAAGAGTCTAGTAAGAAGGAATCTTCTGATAGCCTGGAACAAGAATATGAGGATGAATTTTTCGACAATGCTGTGTATGTTGTAGAGGTCAAGGGTGGTCCACCGACCTCTCTTACAGTTGCAGATATCAAAACAGATGGCAAACGAGACTTAATTGAACCATCAGCACAAACCTCCTCGTCGTCGATTACTTCTACGTCTTCAGAGTCTGAGTCTGAGTAAGCATAACATAAAAACGAACTTTTTCCTCTCGAACTAGGAAAGACTTTCCACGGAAAACAAACACAGTAGCATATACATGTACATAAACATTATTTTATCATGGGCCACTTCACCTGTTTGTGGACAAACTGCTTTTTGTGACATTCCTGCATGTGTGTATGTATTTGAAGCCGCGTCAGTAGTAGGTAAATGTAGCCCTTATAGAGAGAAATGTAGTTAGCCCTATACCATGGATCGTCGTAGTCGTAGTGTCGGCTTGAAATCGATAGGGATCACGTAATGTCTGACTGAAAGATGCTAATTGGCACAGGCAAGGCGTTTATGAAATATTATTATCTGATGTAGTTTTAACGTACAAGCCTGAATTAAATGTCGAACATAGCCCCATATTTGCCAGCCATGATAAAATGGAATCAACAGCGTAGCTAGACAATTGTGCGATTGGGCTGAGTAAGTGAGTAGTGTGAGTTCCCTCCTCCTGCCCAAAAGAAAGCGCAGGATTATTCGTCCAAACACAGTTCAGCAAATCACAAATTACTGCGCATTAACATGTATAATCTGATTCCTCCGTTACATGAGATCGCAACGCAACTAATTAAGAATTCAAACTGGGCTCATACATATCCTGCCCTGCATTGTAGGTCTTTTTCTGGGGGAAAAACCCCCACTCGAATTGGCATGTGCTATGAGTAATATTTGAAATCTGTCAAAATACTTCCATGCGTTCAGGATGAAGTGCATGTAAAGTGAATTTTCCGCACAGGATTTCACCGTTCAGTATTTCAGTTGCGCATTTTAGTATTACTTGAGCGTTAGATTTTTAGAAAGTTAATAATTTCGTAGTTTAGGCCAGCAGTAATGCATATATTTCTCTTTGAAAGTAGAAAACATTATTAGTAAACTTAAAATGTTGTAAGGTAGTCATTCTTCTCACCCATTGATAAATTAATGACTAAGAAATTATTTTCCTAGAGTCCTCCTGTTGACAGTCTTGAGCATAGCAGAATATTATTATTTATGTCAACCATACCATTTAATTTATTGTGAGGAGGGCTGGATGGAGCATATTTTACAGACAAAAGCATACGCTGGCAAGCTTCAACTACAGCATAGGTTTTGCATACGCAAAGGAATTGTGTATTGCGTTTGTGCGAATCAGTATGTCACTTGTTTTCTCACGATTTTCGTAGACCTATTTCTAAAAATTGAAAATAGCCTGAGCTCATGCGAAAAGATGATTTCTCACGCTGTAGACGATTCCACACATCATCGTAATGCTGTTGTAGCCATTGTAGGTTGCAAGTTGTACTTAACTGCCATAAACAAACCATTTTGAGGACAAGTAAAATGCATTTGTTTATGCTTCAAGCAAACACTTCATAACATTTTAACTGGCTGAATAAGCGAAGCTTTCGCAATTCCCAAATTCTGAGTACGGCTTTATTTTGCAAATATAAGTATTGCTGCGCATTCCTAATGTAGGATTTAATGTCAACATTATGAACTAAAGCCCGTCGATTGGCAAGTGGCATATGATGGTGGTTTCTACAATCTTTTGATGTTTTTTTTTACATTTTCCAGTAATACGTATTATGTGAGATTTCTTTTGTTTTTTTCTCTTTGCAGTCTGAAACTTCCTCCTTTTTATATGCTAGCTGTGATCCTACTTGTATCATATTTCTTGTTCCAATCACTCCTCGTCGTCATCTGGACTTTTCTTGCTCTATTTATTTTCCGTCTTTCCCACAATGATTCCAAACACATTAAAAACCAATGAATGACTGAGAGTCGTGTGTCATTGAATGTTTTCCGTTCCGAAAATACGTTTATAGACTCTGCTGTATAGCTTTAATTGCATGTCTTTGTTCATAGTTACTATTCTGGGGCTAGAAGGGGTTATCAGAAAGTTTTGATAAATTTTACTAATGTCTTGAATACTATAATAATATTAATATTAATATATTTGTATTAACCAAGTTTGATATACATTCATTTTAATTCCGAGTCGTTACATTCGAACGTGGTTTCGCTCAGGAATCGGTTCATTGAACTGACCAAGGTAACAATTTACAGTTACACTACAACGACTGATGAAACAAGCATGGCATACTTTTCATCATTTTTCATACTTTCATTAAATTTTTAATAAAAAACAGTCATCTTAGATTAATAACTTAGTCATACATAAACACTCTTAGAAGAATTCCCATACAGTTACAATAATTAACACAAGATTTGTCTCACAGTGAAATGATGATAAATGTATTTACCTATTTGACTTTACTACTCCAAATGTTTTTTACATCACCATCTTGCAGTTTCTCTCTCGTAATATTTAAATTATAATTTTTGTTTATCTCAGGAACAAAGATGATGATGATGATGATGATGATGAGAATGATTGAGTTAATGGCATAATTTTGCATCCTATTTGACCTGACTGTGAGTGAGTCTGTCTATGACCTGAAAAGTAACCAGCACGCTCACAAGGCAATTCTCACGTTACGACAAAGCCTTATGTTGCACGCACTCTTTAAACGTTTCTCCTGAGAAAGGGGCTTTCTTCTTCGGATTGTGTTTGAATATAAATCGCTGTATTTTTAAAATTAAAATAATTTCTTCTGTAAAAATATTATAAGGCATCTGGCGTGCTGTTATAATAAAAATAATAAATATGAAAAATAATATATTATACAATAATGAATATTTAACGATATGGCATGGTTTAGTTTTTGTAAATAAAAACTACGATTTTTGTTTTTATGTGATTTTTGTCCCGTCACAGTTAAAATACAATGATTAAGCTATAGCGAAACATTATGATAAACATCTTGCACATATAGGGTGGGCGAAACGAGACACATAATTTCATTCATTCGTTCCTACACAAGTCAGCAATGATTCTACACCATAAGACTTAAATAAAACAACATGTCTAATGTCTAGCTTCAAAATGGGATGAGCATCTGTAAAAAAATAACCTTAAACCTTACAAGACTTAATTGACATGACAATAATGACCAGTCTATGAGTGAGAACCCTGCCTGGACCCAAAATTGATTTGTTATTCTGAATTATTTTCTCTATTAGCCCCATCAATCAGAGATTTACTACTCCTTACTCTAACAACATGACTAGCTCGTCTTGTACGCTCCATGCGCAAGTGCCCAATCCTCCAGCTAGAAGAAAGTCATCACAAGGTCGCAACTACTACGATGGAACTTTCCCACGATTGGCTCCTTATGGAAAATCCAAGTCTTCGAGTATGAATTCTTGTGTTGTTTCTTAAAAATAGCGAATGAACTAAAAAAATACTTTCACAAGTGTACAGATTTACAGTAACGTAGAGATTGAAAATGATATGTATGGCGATGCTGTAGCAAATATATTGCGCATAATACCTTGTTTTTATACAATGACCGAACTACCTATTCCTAAGTCCTCGATAAATATTTATCTGTTATCAAACTTGTAATAATTCATCATTATCTATGCCTGTGTAGACAAAGCTATTAATTCATTTTTCCTTGCTTTACTCTAACAACCAACCACTAATGCAATAATGTTATATATACTGTTAATCTCGTTGCAAACTCAATAAATAGTACGAACGGAACTACGGAATTATAAACGCTTATGTGATGTGTAGTAAACTTTTAATCACGGTGTAAATTTATTATTAAGTTTTGTGGTAGATAGTAGCAGAAAACATTTTGTTTTGGCATATTTGCAAATTTGAAAGAGTATTTCCTATAAATACGCGCCTTTGTCCCAAAGATAAATATAAAACTAAAGGTTTCTTTTGGTTCGTTTTCCTACACAAAATGTCAAACAAACACAGCTTCATTGAGAGGAAAGTCCTTTTTGAAAGTTGGAAATGTGATATGCTGTGCTGAAATAGTTTTGGCGTGGTAGAAATGAAAGATTTTCTTTCCAGGAAAAAAAGAATTATTCATCTGTCTTGATCCAACATTCTGGAAAGAACATTACATAGGATGATAAATTTAAGTAATTTGAGCTTTTTCGTTGATTACATCAATCGTTCGAGTCCCAAATGGAGCAATTACTCTCAAACGTTGCTAGTTTACCATATCAGATGGATTATAGACTTCTAGGAAGCATGAAATGGTAGTTTTGTATGACTCAAAACTCAAGCTAAAATGTGCCGCTATGCATTTTGAGCCTTGAGATTAATTTTGTTATGAGCTCAGTTAATACCTAAAAGTGCATTACAGCAACGAATTATGAACCATTTCTGGTACAAGAAAGCAAGGGTACATGTCGCTCAGAAATATCGTATTCGCTCTTTAACGACATTAATGGAACTTTTGTGACAAAGATAAAGTAAACAAACTTTCAGACAAGGGTAAAAATTACTTTGAAGAAGGCCGTTAATTTTCTCTTTATTCTTGCATCAAACATCTGAATTACTAACAAATTTTCAGACAGTAAAAATTTAGTAACCACTTCATCTGAACTATTTTGTGGTTTCTCTAAAATTCAATGTTAAAGGGGTAGTATTTGTGATCTTTGACCCACTCAAGGACGCAAGCACGGCCACCGCAATCCATTGAATTGATGTAATTGATGTCTTGTTGGTCCAACTCGAAGTCAAAAATATTCAAGTTTTCAACGAGTCGAGTTTTATTCACGGTTTTAGGGATGACGATTACACCGCGTTGTACCTACAATCAAAATAATGCCGCTGAGTGGCAGTCTTAAATATTAAAGTACACTATTGTTTTCTACGTTCTATACTGACCTGCCATCTCAAAATTATTTGAGCTGGGCTCTTGCCGTTCTTCTTAGAAAGTTCTACCAATTTTGGATCATCTAGAAGTTTTGGATCCGTTGGCTTAGCCCATGGTCGATCAGGAGATCCCAATGGACTGTATGCTGTCATTGTTATTCCATTGCTTTTGCAAAGTTCCAGCAATTTACTTTGATTCAAGTAAGGATGACTTTCAACCTGTTGCATTTTACATGAAAGACAACATTGACATGCATAGATTGCAACTTTAATTTATTCATATCGTATAAAAATGTTCATGCAGAAGCAATTGGTTACACAAACCTGTAAAACGGCTGGCTTAATGGTAGAATTCGCAATCACTCGTTGTATCTGCTGACTATATAAATTTGAAAATATCAAAAATAACTAAATGGAATTCTAAGCATGGCGAATAATAACGATTCTACATTTTATACATTACGCATTCTCAAACCTTGCTGGTAATAAAAAGTTCATCTCGTTTCACTACGCCTTCATTAATCTTGGCTTGAATCGCCTCTCCAACTTCATTTTCATTCGCATAAGCCAACGCTCCATCGATATGACGGTAGCCGACGTCAATAGCATCTTTCACAGCTTGCAACACTTCACCAGGCTTAGACTGTTAAGATAAGGGTTTCAAGCATGTATAAATTTTGTGGAAAAGTAGGCATTGTTTCTAATTATCTAAAAGTTCATAAAACGGAATGAAATCTCGTTACTAAAGCTAAAGCATCGTTTCTTTTTCGGACTTTTCACGCGAGATTGAGGGGTTTAGTTAGACGATAGGGATAATCTTAAATGGTAATTGCTTGTGTTGTGAGTTTGTGAGAATGTCGTCATGTATTATTGATGCATACATACGAGTCTGATGGTGAGCATACATAATAGGTACATTACATAATTTGTTGACAAAATAATTTTCAAGTGGAAATATACCACAAACATGCCGAATCTTTAGCAAACCATATTTTTGAGAAGGATGCTGGCTCTACTAATGCAATGCTGTATGATTTCTTTTCCTGTGCGAACAAAATGTGCATTTTTTACACTTTTTCTTTGACAGTATATCTGCCAAGCTGACGTATATCATGTATGTATGGATATTTGTAAAAACACTTTTTCCAGTAGAGTAGTTCCACCAGTAGTATGTACTTCTAACTTTGCTGGATCGTCTTATGCATCTTATTCGCCACAGACTCAACCATTATCATTATGCATTATGTAGACACAATAAACTATTTGGTACCTTAAACCTTAATGTGTACTGTACACACGATTTGAAAGATTCCTGTCTATTTTCCATTTTACAATTATTAACACATGATACTGGTATATTGTTGGACTGGAAGACTGGAGGATGATCATCATAATAATTCTTATGCAGAGAAATAATACCTAATGTTGGTCACCACGAAAATATTTTCCCCAAGTACAGCTGCAGGCTACAACGACAACGTAAGCAGGTTGTACAATATGCGCATAATTATTAAATAATGGTATTTAGGTTTAAAAACGTAATTGTCTCTACTTTGTTAAAATCCTTTAACCCCACTTCCTTTCCGTTCTGGCTTAATCTTTCTTATTATTGCATTATTTCGCTAAATATGAAGCTCTAATAACGACAATAAAAGATGATTAATGAATTCATAGATATAGAATGAGAATGCCCTGTGGTAATTTTCAACATTCTGAAAATTCATTCCAAGCTCTTCAAGATGAACCTTTCACCGATCTACTCTTAGACTTTGTAATCACATTCTCTCACAAAAATTCTTTTGTTTGAATTGACAGATACTTGAAATTCACTGATACGGCTTGATGTCCGTACAGACCAGATAAAATTATAAATCTGCGGATGTAGGTTCGGCGTACACGGTGCACGTGCCTTTGACCGCTGCGCTGCGCTGCTGGTTTTGTGTGTGTAAGTCATGCTTTGACAAACTTATGAAGTTGAGTTAAAGGTTATGAAGTTATCAGTATCATAGCACAGTATATATACATCTTTATACATATGCACTTATTTTTACAAGCTATTTGAGCATTAAAAATTCACTAGAAGCGCCCGAATATAGTGACAATGCCGCAATCATTATTTAAATTCTCATCTCGACTTAATACATGTATGATTACTAATCGTATAAAAAATCGAGTAAAAGTCCTTCTACAAACCTTCCATGTTCCAAGTCCAAAAGCTGGCATGCAGTGGCCACTATTTAACTTGATACTTGGTACTTTTCCTGCCATGTTGAAACTTATTATTGGAGTTACCTCTGGTTTAAATATAAAACACAAGGTCAAATCGAACTACCCGAATAACTAGGAAATATAAAATTGGCGAGCAAAATTCAATTCGATCGATGAAATCTCATGAACGAATATTTTCTCTGGGAGTCAGTTGACCATGTACAAGGTTCAGAAATTGACTGATTGTTACATCAGCACTGCAACAGCTTACATGTAATATTGTATTTACACGTGCAAGTAAAATATCTGTGTACATGTGAGTGAATAGACAGTAATGATAATGAAGATACCGACAGATGATGGTAGGGTTTTAAGTAAGCTAATCTTGTAAAGTCATTTCAATGTGCGTGTATGGTCTGACTGATGGTCACAATGCAGTGTAGCGTATATGGCAATGGGAACATTAGCAACTGTATCATAAGTCAACGTAGGTAGTCTTAGAAATATAATACTGGAAGATACGCCATAAATACGGAGAATCACTAATCTCAATTTTCTTTGATTTCACACCTCCCTTTCACGTCGACGCAGATGTCACGCTTATAACCGATTGCAACTAAATATTTAACATCATCAATGCAGCCTGTCAATGCCAATACTTGAAAACGCCGGTTTTAACTCAGATGTCAGATAAGTTCTTGGCCAGGATAAATCCACCCACACACGAAATTGCATTCATGAATGCATGCTTCGTTTTTTGTTGATTGAAGATGCTTAACCTTGTTATGAGGGCAAAATTATTTTAGTAGTGGTAACATAAAAATGACGGAATATGCATTTTTGGAAACAAACATTCCCATTCGGAAAATCTTTGCAGATGGGCTAACTTTTTCAAGTTGAAGACGGTTTTTGTTGACATTTTATGAATTTCAACATAGCTTCCATCAAATACAAAGAATTCACATAGGTAAGTTATTACAATGGGTTGCACTGGTTGCACATTGCACATTCTTACAAATATTACACCACATCAGCTCTACATTTTGGTGTTTTTGAGGATTCGCGATACACAGAGTAGACCATTTTTCATGCATTTTTATTTTATTATTTTCTCCCTCTCTCAAGTAAAGGGTTGTATTAATTTTTATATAAATATCATCAATTGAAAGCTAATCAAGCTAGAAATGTGTACAGTCCATTACTTTTAAAAAACTATTTATCGTAAACTAATTAAAAACATAATTTAAACCATGATCCATGGATAATCATATTTCCTTATTACGTTTTATAAATTTTACATTTTAACTCTAATAAATGTTTCAACTTTTTCGATAAACGTTAGAAATCTTTATCCTTTCTTTCATTCTACTCCTGAAGAAGACAAAATTTTACCGTCGAAAGCTTAAAGATTTAAACTATTTTTAATGCATTGTGCAGATTTCGTAATTCTCCTAGACGACAATTTTACATGCAGTTCAATGACTTTCCAGTCGGTTAAGTTTCTCTCTTTTTGAGCACTCACAAAAAAATCTCATGATATAGCAATTATCTTAATTAGTTTTGCATAGGTTAACGAATTAGGTTTTGGTTTTGATGGTTGGTGCCGGTGCATAGGATTGGGCAAGCAATTTAGTTGCACTGACAGGATATTTAGATGATTAACCGTAATTAAGTACTTCAGCGTATGATTGAAACAGTTTTCGCGTAATACTAACAAATCAAACAAAAGGTATCAACTCAGCATGTTAAGATTTGAAACAATTAGTACTACGGCTAATGTATCTCCCCCATCGTAGCAGGGGCTAACTACAAGTTTCTCATATGAATGCACATCGGACTCTATATTATGTCGGTTCAATGCATTATTAAGTAAGCATATAATAACAAGATTTGAGATAAGATTTGCCTGAGTTTAAACCTTAAACCACAATGCTCCAGAAAATATTGGTTTAAAATTTTTTGAATAATCGTGGTATGTCAAAGCATTATATACGGAGTTTTCATTGTTTTCCGCTGCTTTCGTAGTTTCACTAAAGTATTAACGTTAATATGAGTACAGCGTAGTGGTATCAATCACAATTTTTTACTACAAAAATGAATTTGTAGTGTCCTTAGAAATTTCAGTAACGGATACGAAATATTTTAATATGATATTTTGCATGCATTGCATAATTAAAATAGAGATTCTGACAATAAAGTCTTGCCAAATTGGGCAGAAAATAATGTTCTGCCTCTAAAAAATAAATTAGAAACTGAATAAATTGTGATTTACTTTTAGTTGTTGTCTTGTGGACAGTTGAAACGCATAGTATGAAATAAAACTCATGCTCAGTCATTTTCAAATAAACCCATATGACAGCCTAGGAAAGGTAGCAGGCTGGATCAAATTTGGCTGATCAGTAATGTACTGATACTTACTTATACGAAGAATCCATACCACCCTACCATGCAAATTAAATTTAAATCCTTCAATTGGTTTTAAAGATATTTAAAAAAGCACGCACCGATTTCTCAAAGAAGGGAAGGCTGAATTTCGACTACACTACGGTGTTATACTACCATTTAAATGGTGTATCAAACTATATATTTACTCATTAAAAACGACTTCCCGTGCAATATTTCAAAATATTTTGAAATCTAGTAAACTGATTTGGCCATAAGAGAAAGGCTTATAGCTCACAAGCAAACCCTTTTGTATGCCAGCTGAATCTGTAGTAACGAAGTTCGACTGTGACTAATTTGCATGCTTAGAAAATAAATATAAATTTAGTTTTCACGCAAACCCTAAGTTTAGATATTTTCAGTACAGTCAATTTATTTAGAGGTAACTATACCGCATTCTATTTTTAAGACAGTTGACCGTGATTTTTTTACCGAAGTTTGTTTTGCACATATAAAGACTACATTAAAAATTTATCACACCATGTGTTTTCTCATTAAAAACGATTTCCCGCTTAATATTTTAAATTTAAATATTTTGAAATCGAGTCGACGGATTTGGGTTTTTAGCTATAGCCTTGTGGCTTAAGGTATAATATACGACTATAACAAATTTCATCCAAATCCGTCCAGCCGTTTTCTTGGAATCGTGGATACGGACATTACGGACAGACAGACAACACGATCGACACATAAAGCTTGCATAAATTGCTACTTGCATAATCGGACATACTGAATTCCGCTGTTATATGAAACAGAACATGTTTGGGTCTGTATAAAAATATATGGCAAAAGAACGGTACACCATAAATGCCAGAAGCCAGAACTACTTTTGAGGGATGACACGAATTTGCAAAATTCTGCACAGACAATGTACAACAGATTATTTTTCTTTTGAGAGCTGCTTAATCGAATCAGAATTTTGTCCAGACAACTCGCGATTAGCGTAACCTCCCTGTAAAAAGTAGTGAGCTTTGTCATGTAATTCTCAGAAGAAAAATTATGACATGACATTAAAGACTCATCTATGTTTACGAGCTGACAACCTACAACAACGTTGAGGACTTCCAGCAGATTCTGAATTCGTCAAATACTCGCAATTCAGCAAACTTTCATTCAGTATCTTTTCTTCCACGGGAAGATAAAGACATCCATTATCAGAACAACGCACTTATATCTTTCTAGATAGTAATCCCTGCTACATTTTGCCTACTTTGTCTACTTTTGCGCTCGCAAACTGTTAGATTTTGGCTGATTAGGTGCGTACAACGTAATATGCATAGATCGTTATTGCAAAAATAAGACCTTTTATTTGCAAACAAAATGTTTGTAATCGTATTTTCCGGTACAATGTATAAACTAAAATCCAACGATCTGTCTAGTTACTTTGATAGCTGACAACGATTTGAATTGTGTCACACGGGAGGGAATAAATATAGGCGATATAAATTTGTTTTAATGATTCCATTGTGACGTTGCGATTTGGATTAACTTGAACTAGAAAACTGATTTGAAACTGAAAAAATTAAATCAAGGTAGTGGCAGTTAGAGCTCTTCATGGACGAGTGATACTGAAAAGTTTGTGTTTGTTTTTTTCCAAGCGAATCTATTTTGATCGACTTCGGCAGTTACCAGTGACTTAAGATTAAATGGTTAGGTAAATACGATCAATTTTTTGTGGATGATGGAGTCACGGATTAGTTAAGGATACAACTATTTTGAAAGGTAACCTTATGTTTAAAAAAATCTTTTTTTCCATCTTCTCTCCTATTGTATTTCTTTTACATCTCTTTTAATCTGATAAACTTTTGCCATTAAGTTTGCCCAGAATATGTCCGTTGCCAATTGCCACTCTCTGGTCGAGTACGATAATGATAAATATGATAATCTCAGCATGTAGTATGCATAATACATATTAAGTGGAGTAAATATTCACGCTGCAATGCATACACTTTTAAACTGTACTCTTTGTAAATTAAATATGTATCGTAACAACAGCAACTTCGTAGCTGAAAAAACCACTGCGTACATACGTTTTAGTCAGTACTGAATTTACTGGTCGTATAGCATTTGGTATTATTAATATAGATTAATGTATTTTGAATTGTTATTAAGTTTCGCAGAATATATCGAAGATATATTCGAAGAATCTTATTAGTTTTACTCTGGCAGTCTGTCCGGCCGCC
>JAHZNA010005082.1:0-12691 GCA_027743935.1 Sinodicranocentrus sp. ZH6 | reverse complement strand
GAATAAGCTTAGTTGTTCATATCTTTGCTTGAGGCAAAAGTTGAAAGAGTTTGTTGATGTATGCATATGCATCTGAATTCATTTTGTACACCAACCTATGGCATGTGATAAATCAAAATAAAGCTAGTGGGTAGTTATGCTAATTAGTATTGCAAACATATTTAAATGAGAACAAAGGTCTCGTTTTCCTGTCGTATGTATTGAAATCGTCGAAAGCTATATTTGAATAGGTGTGCTGTATTTATTTAGCATGCGTACTTGATACGCTATGGCTATATAAGATGCTATCAGACCCCTTAGTTTCTCCATTTTCCGTTATGACTATGACCGTCATATCTCAGCTCAGAGTACGAATTTTGAACTTCTCTTTGTTGCAATCGACATTTAATCATCAGGGCTATATTGAGTTCAAAGAACGAGCAAAATGAGGTTAGAGGTTATGTAGTTTTCGAATTCAAAATCGTTTTTTGAATAGGGAAACGATAGCAAGTGACATGTCAGTGTGAAGCTAATACATAGGACTTCTCAAAACTGCGAACAGTTTTTTGAACTGGGGTCAAAGGTCACGTCGTTTCCAAATTTGGATTTCTACAGATACCTAAAGCATGTGACAACGTGTGATGATGCGACCAACTAGTTAGATCCTCATGGCTACATTCAGTTCAAAGTATGAGCCATTAAGGTCAAAGGTCACGTAGTTTTCAAATTTGAATTTCGTACTATTATCAATTTTTAAATGGGGAAAAAGGTCTCGTTTTCATATCTTGCACATTTTAATATACGCATGATACCACTTAATCGTTTACCAGGATTACTTTATTTAAGAGTGTGTTGCAACAAATTTGGGGACGGACTATATAGTTTTTATTGAAGTTAGTAATTAGTTAGATGGTTGCAGAATTAATGGTTCAAAGTGTCACTCTAAAGTAAATCAAATAGAAATCGTGACCTACATGTACATAAGCGTGAACCAATTAATGAAAAAAGATTTCATAAAAACTTTATAGCATTTTTATTGTTGTTTGACATATGCACGTAGAGATTTTGGGCTGTGAATAGGTTTTAAATTATCGATTTGTTAAGCTAATTATTACAGGTTGATGGGAAGTAGACATCCCATGACTTGCTTTAATTAGTAAATCACTAAAACATTGAAAACAATATGTGTAACATGTTATGTTCTCTGTCACTTTAATAAATTTGAAAATTCAATTCAATTCATAGAAAACAACTTACTGGAGCTCGCAAAACAAACTTAGTTATATTATCAAAGGTTTCAATCAAACATTAACCTAACATAAAAGAACACCAAAGCAATACATTTTGCCCTTAGTAAAATGCCCCATGCACTCACAATGTCAATAGAACACTCTTTACACAGAAGTCCTTTGCTTCTCACACTTTTTCATTCTTTAACTAGGAAGCCGGTTGCGCGCTAATCGCGCAACGAATTTAAAAAGAGTCGAATATTTGATTTTGCAACAACACTTGTAACCATCACCCGTGGCCCGTGGCATTGTAAGCTCGCCCGTAGAAATATCAAAACGAATAAAAACTGAACGAAAAGTAAAATATTCGTTTAGTTACCGTCTCCGGTGGAAAAATTTAAATATTTGCTTTATTATCCAAGCCAACCTTGAAATTTATATTGAAAAAAACTGAACTAAAAACCAAATATTCGTATAGTTATCCTCGTCCCTTGAATTAAAATATACAATCGAAAAAATACTGAACAAAAAGTCAAATTACACTTCGTGTCCCAACCATCATTCCCACGAAACGAAAAATAACTGAATGGGCGCTTTTATACAGTAAAGTATTGCATTGCATGGTAAAAAACATATGATATCCTTTACATAAAACTTTTGGGTGTTCCGTCCGGTCGGTCGTCATGATTCTTTACTCATTAATTCACTCTAAATCTTCAAATATTTATTTTTATTGGGCGTTTTACAAATATCATTTTTATAAAGTTAGATGTTGGTATTATCAATTCATTTCAAGAGCTTCTCGTTTAGCTTTAAAAAATTGCAGTAGTGTGGCGCACCAGATACTGTTTAATTGAAAACCCTTGTTGGTGTCCATCTTTTCATCCGTTGAAAATGATCGAATGTACAGTGATTCTTTGATTTTCCTCTTTCCTTTTCTTGGTTCCTCTATCTCGAACACTTACCACACCTACAGCTATCGATAAAAAATACATTATATTCACGCACAGATTTTGTTTTATCATTAGAAGGAGACTTAAATTCTATCATAGCTCCTTCCTATCATATCATAGCATAGTTCACAAACCAGCAAAGAAATATTTCATCACATTTTCCTTTAAACACAAATTTCAATAACTGCTAAACTTCTACGTTCAATTACTGTTCAATAGCGTCGTGTCTTTGTTCCTATTGGACTGTAGTCGTAGTACACAAAGTTAAACTAATGAAGCCCACATTGTGTGCACGCACATACGTACAGACAGACACACTGAGGACAAACACGCCATTTGAACACTTGCGAGCTATAAAGCCTGACCTTATTCCAGCATATTTTCTTCAGACGTTTAACGTCTGAATCTGGCTCATTAGTATGAGATATTACTCTGTGGAACATAATGAAATCTCAAATGGGCGTAAATCTTCCAGGGCGTGTGATCAGTGTGATGCATGTTGAATATAGTAAGAATTTAGTAAAATAACAACCACAACTATTCAGCATGTGCGTACAAAGCATAAAATTGTGTTTTGTGCGTGCCTTCATAATGTAATGATGTATTTTAGCTTTAGCTGTGGGTGAACTATGTCTCTTGATGTTTGTTCATATGCGAAAATATAAGTGGTCGCTCACACAGCCTTAAATAAAGTGTTCTACAATACAACGTCCTTGTAGCACACTCAATGATAGGATTTCGAATTTTACAGTATTACAGAATAATGCACTTACGATTAGCTTTACGTGCGTGCATTTTTGAGTGTCTTGCAGACAGACAACGAATCCGTTCAGAAGTAGCATGGATTGCTGAAATTAAATTCAAGACCGTCTCCCCCATCTCAGCTTGCAAGTTTTAACGAGGGTGCGTTAGCTTTTCTGAACCGCCTGGACACTTATTGTGAATCTGTGGTTTAGTTTAATAGCAAGCTGTTCATAGCTTATATTATTCCCCTTCTTGTAAGACGGACTGGATTCTTTCCTTAAAAGCATAGCATCCCTTTAAGCTGAGGATAAATCTTTTGAAGTGAGTTAGCCCTGATGAAAGTCATGCATAATGTGTGCAAAAGCAGGGAAAGAATGTCAAGAACTAAAAGAATTCATAACAGGCGACTTACAAGTTACGATTGTAATGTACTTGTTCACACTCATAAAATAATGTAGTCTAGTAGTGTAAGCTCAATTGCTAACAGAGCGACAGGACAGCTGTGGCCAGGGTTGGCATCTGCCATGGCAAATTCAACAAACCGTAAATGGTAAAAAATGGTGGTAAAAGGTATAAAATATTTAATTTTTTCCATCTAACAAATTACATGATTACCAACTTGCAATGAATTCCTTCTTGTTTAATCGTTAGATTGAAAACATACTAAAACTGGTGTGAAAGTTGTGTACTGGTAGTGTGTCAAAGGGGAATTGAATAACTTAAAACAGGAAGCGATTCATAAAGGACATACCACTTTCTCCCAAGTTGCATGACCAACCCTGGCTCGACTGGAGTTATTTCGGAATAGGAATAAAAGTGTGGAGTGGAGAACAAAGCAAAGACCAGAGCATGCAACCTCACTCACACACAAGAGGGAAAAATTCGCGTATTTTCTCCTCTTCTCACTCACTCCCTCCCAAATAGCCATTTATTTCACTTTTCTTGTTCGGAAAGGAGCAAAGGTAAAAAGTGCAAGTAGCTGGAAAGCCTCAATAAAGAGGGAATCAACTCAAAGTAAAGTGGAGTATAAAAGGGAAAATGCAACAGTAGAGAGAGGCTGCATATTCAAGTGGTGGAGCAGAGCTCAGAGCTCACACAACTTAGCACTAGTTACCAGGTACCAGCTGGATGAGATACACAGACACCAAGCCTCAATGAAGTGAAAAAATGTGATTTGAGAAAGGCAAGAGGGGAAACTTCATAGAAATGGCAACAGTGATCGTGTAGACATCAAAGGGAAAGGATATATATCTTGAGTGATTCCTTCTTCGTTAGCAAACTCTCTTACTACCTCCTTCTAAGAAGTACAAGGATAAAAAACACAGATACACAGCAGGAACAAGAAATGCTGATCTTGATAAGCGTTCATGCAGCTTCTATTCTCTAACTAAACGTGTTATATGTTTGTAGACAAAAAAGATCAGTTCATCAAAAGAGCGCAACAGGGTCGTATAATCTTTCACACGGATTCCATCAACAAGACCGTCAGTAGTAGACGGCGCAGGAAAAGATTTTCTCTAATAGAATATTATCCTTTTCAATAAGCTGCCATCCACTGAAGTCAAGTTGTTACGCAATAAAGTCTGGTTTTTGTCTCCATGCTAAAGAGCTTGCCTTGGAGCAGCTCTAATTTGTGAATTTTCTGAGGAAAATGAAAGAATCCGCAAATTACGGGGTAGTTTCACTTGGTGGATTTTAATTTGTGGCTAGGTAGGTAGTAAAGGTACACACACTTCCTCGACGAGGATGAAAAGCGAGTAGGGTTGAAATAGAGAAGCTATAATATACCACAGCCACTATTGGGTAAAGCAACAAGGACGGAAACGTTCCATAGTGAATCTGCACTTGTGCCCTCTCACATTGCCCTGTGGACCCCCTTCTCGTCTAAACTTGTTTCCTTTGTTCCAGATTTTGATGAATTTGACTCACTCGAGAATAGCAGAATGACTGATTGTAAGACATTTTGCGAAGTGGGCATTAATGTAGAACACTTTGTGCAAGTGAGGCATTGGCTTTTAGAGGAAAGTTGTTGTTCACCAGTGAGTATATTTTTATTAGGACGTCCTCCTGTCGAAACTGGCTAGTTGTGAAAACAGTAATTCTTGATGGACCGAGTCTCTTGACCTGTATCAACTACGAATGGAGGAAGATAAGCAGGAAAGAAGGAAGAGTGGTGCCTCAAACACCTCAAACATGGGTGGGGCTGATGAAGAATCCTCTGCTGCAGACCCAGGGGTAGAGGATGCTCTGAGTAGCTCCAAGTCTACAGAAGATGTTCAACTCTCCATCAAAGATCAGAACAGCAACAGTCAATCTCAAGAATATCCTATGGGGGTAGAACTTCATACCCTCCCTTTATCATGTGTGGAAGAGGAAGGGAGGGAAACGTGGGCAAAGAAAGTGGACTTTCTACTTTCCGTAATTGGATTTGCTGTGGATTTAGCAAACGTTTGGCGATTCCCTTACCTCTGCTACAAAAATGGTGGTGGTAAGTTAAACCCAATTGTATTTCCTTATGTTTCTCTCACATGCTTCTCTCACACATGTAGAAAAAAAAGAGGAAATTACTCTTTTGTCTTCAATGCTCAGTATTTGTATGGTAATTCTATTAGATATGCTTCAAAAATTTCTAAATTTCCGGCATTAGCAATCTTCGCTTTTCCTCGTTCATCCTCATTTTTTCTCCTTACGGCTCATTGTTTCGATGCGGCTGGATGAATTGGTGGTTCACTTGAATGACAAATCCGTCTGGTGATGGTGTTCGCTTGACTTGCTCGACTTTATCTCAAAAATGTAATTCACATATATGTTCACCTCGTATATAAAATTTACAATGATTTTCCTCGCAGAGAACAATTACAGATAGCATTCTATGCATGCAAAATACTACACCGTTTGTGTGCTTTTTCGGTGTGCCCGTCGAGGGAGAAAGATGTGCAATCTATTTTCCGTTTTTTTCCCTCTCTTTTCCGGAAAAAAGCATTTGCTTCTGCTCTCCCATTGTGACTACTAACTGGAAAGTAAGTACAACATGGGAAGAGGCTGACAATGAATTTAACTAAGTCATCCATCACTCTCGCCAAAGGTGGAATGAGGAGAAAGAAAATGTAAATGTAAAACTAAACCACAAGACCTTGTACCGCCTTGTACATTCTTTTTCATTTAAATTGTATTTCATCTCTAGTCGTTCACGTATTAGCCCTCGTTTTCTGCCTCAGCTTTTTTCAACAATGTGGTCAAATTGCTAGCTCCCCAGACGTGAAATGCAAAGCAATGAGATGAGGATTTCGTTCAATGTGGAGAAAAACATATTTACTGGCTTTTGAAATATATTTCATCTGCTTCCATATCCCGTCATCCCGAGTGTGTAAGGCGGCTGCGAAAGATTGTCAGTTTTTGGGTGAGAAATGAGCTACATACTAAATAAAAATTTACACCGGACGTCGTCGAGCAAAATTATTTTAAGGGGAGTCGATGCTTAGCTGGAAAGCGTGTTGCATATGCGAGTTTTACATGGTCTGAATAATTTAAGTCATATTTGGTCTTTGTAGATAGTCAAAATGGTAATAGTACTAAAGCCTTCATGCAAAAAAACCGATAATTGTAGTCTCAACAATCTTAACATCGGCAACAAAAAATCCATATTTGTATAAAGCTAGATAGATGCAAGGTATAAAAAAAATGTACCTTATTTTAAAAAAAAGTCGTACGTCAATCAACTCGAAACGTTTTACAAGAAGAATTTGTCACTGTCAAAATGCTTGAATCCATTGTTCCCATTATTGTCAAAGGTGCATCTTGAAAACAAAAATTGTGAGAGGCGTCAATTTCCATCTAGTTCAGTTTTCCTGTTTCTTGAGTGCGTTTAACATCAATGTTCCCTCTTCAGCTTGAATTCATTCTTATTTGCAAGTGGCGGAAAAGAGGAAATGAGAAAGCGTCTATATAGTGTGATTGTGCTAAAAGGGATTTTCTACAATATCTATAGCATATATGAATGCAAATGCATATTAGTATGCATAATAAATAAGATAATGTATTTATGATCACCCACATCGTATATAACATCAAAATATCTGCGGAAGTTTCCATTTCTCATCTTCTGTTTCATGTGAACCACTTTCAACCTTGTTTACAGGTACACCACCTTTCACCATAATAATCCGTTTCAAATACCTCAAGCCGTTCTCCATATATCCTCATCAAGTATTTTGGATGAGAACACGTATTATATTACAAGCTATTGAGTTGCATGCTTATATAAAATACATCTGCACTATACATCAATCAGAAAGCAATTGCGAGCAAAACATTTACAACAATGCTAATATCTGGTGCAAGGTGGGCCCACATATTATTCCATTTGACAAAATAGCTTTCGCCCAAGGAACCCCTCCTATTCTTCTCCCGGAAAGCATTTAAATCCTTCCGTGCTCATTCTGGCATATCAGCCTGATTTCACGCACACGACAAAAAACATATTATACGCCATGGTTATGGATGAAATAGCTAAAAGATTGCTTTGAAGACTTTTTTATAGAGAGAGAATGCCATTTTTCTCACAAAAGGGCATCTCTTGATCATTCAACTTTTCCTGTGTGCTAACAACTCTCAGATATGTTGCTCCGCTGTGTAGAAAACGAGGTGATAGACAAGAAAATAGAAACAGTATTGTACATTTTTTCACTTGGTTCTTGAGAATATTCTCGAAAAAAATCATGTCAGTTTGATATAGGAAAAAATTGAATGTGTATATGGGTAAAGTGAGTCCTTCAAAAATACATTAAACTCACCCTTTTCTTCGTATGACAAAGTCTTGAGGGAAAAGCCTACCTTTTTACTATCATTACTTTTTTCCTCTGTCTCACTTTCTCCCTCGTGGTACTCGTCGCCAATAAAGTTGAATGAATATTGAAGAAAGTATTTATGGAGAGGAAAGCAGCGAAAATTCTGTGTCTAGTCTTGAAGACGTATTAAAGGAATGTAGGGTTCAAACGGAGAGAACCCTCTTTCTCCACCATCATCATTTACTTACCATATTGACAAATTTTCTCTTTCCTTCTCCTATACTGCCTCAATAATATGCATTACTTGGTTCACACACAGACACATGCTTCACTAGCAACATTGCTCCTTTGTGTGCAAGCATTCGAAAATTCTGAAGAAGCGACATCAATTTTATTTCCGTTTTCTGTGTAGAAATCCCGATACAAGAAGAAAATGGGAAGCCGCCTCTCCTGGTATTTATATTATTCTAAGTGTAACTAGTATTAGCTTCGCTATTCTCTCCAGTCCTGATCCTCATTCTGTATCTAGTTAACTTGATGATGGATTCCTTTTTCTATGTAACTGGTAAAAGGCTCATGTCTATAGTGGATCCTCAACTACTACATCCCCATTCCCTCCCAAAGTCTTTGGCGGAGACGGAGACACGCTTATACGTATGCAATCAAGATCGGTATAAAGCGCCCCTTTCAAAGAGACATGAAGGAAACTGTGTATGTGGGATCTTATACCTATGGCTGCGGTCCAACTTGACTCGTTCTCCAGTTTTCCCTTTTCCTATGAGGTGGAATATGAAGAGAATTATTCCATGATTGAATGAGAGAAAAGAGAATAAGTGAAAATATATATGCGTGCTTCTCGTGAGTGAGGCATCCACTCTTCTGATCATACCACTGAACACCGGTTCAGTTACAAAAAGTCATTTTGAATTTGCCTTCTGCATGGTTTCCTGTGCTGTGGGACCGGGAATACCGGGATTGTATATGCATTTCAAACAAGAATACCTACATATGTCGAATTGCATTTATTGAGAAAAGTGTTCATGTCTCCATTTCACGTAAATGAGTACATGGCGTATGGAACGAGACGCAATTTTATATCCGATACGAAATGTGTACATGATGGGAAATGAAAGAGCAACTCCAGGTATCTCTTACACACTAGATTACACTTTGAAACGACAAGCGCCGCTCTCCCACCGTTATAAATCCCTTTGGGAGATGGGATAGGCCAGTTAAGCTGCTCAGTGTCTCTCGCACATCATATAACAATATGCGATCCTGGTCGGTTCACTGGAGCAACCATGTTGTCCATGGATGGCTTACAAGAAGAGCCATTCGATTGTTGGGCATTAATGTGGTCCGAGAGAGATCCCTTTTACCAAGCTTAATTGGTATGTGGGGGTGAAAGAGGACTCTTTTCCTCGCATAGACTCTTCCCCATTAACATATTTTCGCTGAGGACGCAACTTCCTTTCCAGTGGGGTTTCTATGCGTGCATAGGAATTAGTGGGAAAGCATAACTGGCTTAAATTCATACGAATTCACTTCCACTTTGCATTCTATATTTTTCCTGGCAGAAATCCTGCTCATTTTCCACCACGATTATAAAATTGTGGTGCCTTTCTTTAGTCATCATCAATGATTTTGGAGATGGAATACATGAGGGTAATAGCGGGATGGGATGCGGACGCTATCAACCAAAAATGTTCGCATATTTTATAGATTTGGATTTGTTGATGCGTAATACATGTAAATTTTAAATCTCTATATCGCTTTGCACAAAATAGGACTAGATAAAGTGACAAAACCATGCACAAAATGGATATATATATAATTTGACGTATTTTTAATTTGTTGACTTTAAGTCTTCATTATAGAAACATAACATGTTTAGTGACACGTCCTGTCGCGTTATCATTACTAGCATCAGTCCCCTCATCCTTGCCGTTTATTAGATGAGTTTAACGATTAAATGTGTACGCAGCAGAGTAAATTGACATGTTCGCAATAAAACGAGGTCCAGCAAGCAGGATTACCCCTTTATGGAGAACATTTTCATTAGGATAGTACAACAACCCTAGGAAGATTAATTTCTTACCATTGGTTCCCTTTTGCAAAGTAAATGGAAATGATTTTCTGTCAAATGGGATATATAACGTGACACTTTGCACAAAGCGATTTCCCTGTATAGGAATTAATTAGAGCGGACAGAAGATGATAAGGAAATAAAAGGGCGAGTAGACTCATCAAGTAATTCCATTACTGGAAAATGTAATAGCATCAAAGTTGAAGATGTATTGGGCTGATAATGAACGTTTTTTATAGTTAAGCTTTCATCATCCTCCCGCTCGACGTAGTCCTTTTTATTTTTTCCCTTTGGGAAAGAGAGATAGGACGGCAATAATGTCAAGAGGTCATCCTTGAGTTTCCTTGTGATACTTGTCATACGGCTTATTTATAAAATAACGCTTTCTTTCACATGTATAAAATGTGTCAATACTAAATTGAGAACAAGAAGGGCGAGAAAACTCATTTCCTTTTGTATCAACACGTTTCCCTGTGCACTGATGGTTGCTCACATAGTGACAACTTGCACGCTACAAAAATTTACTCGATTATTAGATTTTTTTTTACTTTTCAAAGCGCTCTAACCACGCGCAAGGCAGGGATTATTATATACGTATACGCACTAATTGTAAGTGCTTACAGTATGGAACTTATAAAAGAAAGTCTTACAGTATGGAACTTATAAAAGAAAGTGGAGCATTAGTAATAGTTCCGAGCAATAGCGGAAGGTAAGTATTTCTACACATAAGAAGATGCAGCATCTTACAATCTCTGTCTCGCACAAAGACCATTTGTGTCATATACAAGGGAAATTACGGAAGGAAAGGAAATGAGTTAAATTACGTCTAGACTTTCTGTAGACGAGTTAGGTTAGGATACAAAGATGAAGTAGAAAAAATCAACATTTAGCTTCAGCCTTCAATCCGCTTTTGCGGATGCAATGAGAAGAATAAATTCAAACAGGGAGATAAAGCAAAGTTTCACTCTATCAACTCATTCTTGTCTTCCATTATATTGATACTTCCTCTTATTGACTGCATTCATGTGTACTTGCGATTGACGATTCACTAGAGAGCGTATAACTGCTACCAGATTCATATTATGTCATGACATATCGGTGGGTAGTTGCTACAAAATATCTCGAATGGAACGTAAATATCAGTATAGTCTCTTTATTAGTTGGGCTTTCATTGAAAGGACACAAATATTTTCTAAGGATTTCACAGCGTTTTATTTTTCAAGTATGAGAGCGGTTGCACTTATTTTATTGGCTGAGCTCATCCTCTCTGAGTTGCCTTCCCAGGGTTACTTGCCTAGTTCTCTAAGTTATATATCTGTTCCCTGCCCAGGAGATCATGTGTGACAAGTGAATTGATACTTTACAATTGAAAGAGAGTGAGTGAATCTGTGGCTAAATTCTCGAGAATAAAGAGGAGAGATAGATGGATGGTTGGATTTATGTACGTGTTGGGAAGCCTCTTTTCCCCAATAATGGGCCATATATAGACAACTCAAAGACATTCATCTTGCCGGAAACAGGAAACAGTAGTCTTTCTCCTCTTGATGGGTCTGTGGAACTTAACCGTAAAAGCGCTCTTTTCACTTTCTGTCTCTTTCCCTGCCTGACTTTCATTGAAAACTAGCCGCAGCAGCCTTGTTCATAGTAGACTGTTGAGGAGAAAGAGAGATCAGCTAAAATATATCTTTTTTAGTAAGCTCAACCACTACCACATTTTATTCCTGATCAGGTTGTTAAATGACAGGAGAGGGAGAGTGAGAGAAGACAACTGTTTGAGAAGTTGAGTACATGTTGTTCACTTAGTGTATACGATTGTGGGAAGAGTCCCTCTTGAAGAAAATTTTCATTGTTCGCTTGAGGCATCACGAAGAGAATTGAGTCCTTTCAGGAATCTGCTTTGTCAATCTTTTCTCGTTTTTTCTCCACAATGTCTTATTCTTTCTCTTATGATTATTATTTTAGCATATCACACGAAGTAGAAATAGAAACAAAATGAGCAAAAGGTTTCTAACCCCTTACGTGTGAATAAAGCATTCAGAATAAATAGCCGTTCTGAGTTTGATAAGTCACAGCTCAGCGGAAAATATAGTTGGGAGACTTTAGTTGCATTTATCTGAAACCCCGTCTCAAGTAGTTTAGAAATAACTATTTACAGAATTTCGAAATGTTGTAGTACACCTGTAATTTTAGAAGGTCCGACGATGTCCAAAAAATCAAAATTCCCACTTTTTCAATATTTAAGTTTAAATATAATAAAATAAGATACCTTGCCTTGGCAAAATCTTGTACATATTATTAAACACCATCATGATTCGGATATATGCTTGCTAAAAGTCAGTTCATATATTTGGTTTTGAATAAGGCAGAGGAACCCCCAGTTTTCGTCAAAATCGAATGGAGCTAGTTTTTAACGCCTTAGACGTAACATACTATGTGGGAAAAGTAAGAATTTTTGACTTCGGAATCAGAAACCTTGTACATCTGATCTCATATTGTAATTTACTTGAAAACTTTTGGTTGAGCAACCGGCCAGACCCTCACCTGCAAAGAGTGCACTGGAATTATCCATTTTTATATGGGTTTGCACGGATTCTGTGCTTGTTTGGGACACGTAATCTAATGTGAATAGCACAATAAATAGCGTAAGAACTAATTAATATTTTCCAATGGGTTTCTTGTCAATTTAATAAATATGTAGGACGAACAAGAATTTCCTATCGTCGAAATTTTCAATTTGGGAAATTTAAGTTTTCAGACATGCTTAGACAATTTAATTCAGACATGCTTAGATACATGCCTGTGATGGGATTAACTCAGAAGGATATGAGCTTATCGTAAAATGAGGTTCGATAGTGAATTAGTTAGTTTTAAGTATTTATTAACAGAACTATAACTAATATTACAAAGATAATA
>JAHZNA010005081.1:0-31277 GCA_027743935.1 Sinodicranocentrus sp. ZH6 | reverse complement strand
TTGTTTTTATGCAACTCACGTGACAGTACTCGTTCCACGTATAATCAATTTTTGTAAACATGGGACGAGTACTAAAACCGCGAGGCAGATGTTCAAACCCATATTTTACCAGGGACTTTACTTATAGCTTACGCATCGTCAGTTTGTCTTGCATAATCCTTTATCCACTCAACCTGATACAGCTTTACTGTAATTACAGTAATTAGTTTTAACAGATCATTATAGATTACATGACTAATGAACTTAAAGGCGTGTTAATGCACTTCTACAGAGATAAATATCTCCGTCTGCAAATTAAGATATTCTTTGAAAAATACGTTAAATAATTTTTTTGCCTCTGATGCCAATGCATCCAATAAAACTTTTATTGTTGTTTTCTTCTCATCCCAAGAAATTTGCACAAAGATCAACTTGCGCCTAGCAACACCCTTCAAAATAGAAAATGCGTCAGGGAAATGAATACAAAAAAAATCTCTCATTGGCACAAACAAATGCAACCAGCAATATCAACTTTTTTCACAGTGCATTTTAACCCATGCAAGATTTGCAACATTTTAATCTTCTCCTTAGTGTACATTGCTCTCTTTTAGGTTGAGGATAATGACGAGAGAGGTTTTGAGCTTCTATAAATGTTGACAAGCAAGAAACTGTAATAAGAGTAACTTGTGAGCCTGGGTTTACACTAGGTACATATTTACTTGTCGAGGAGTGAGATTAAATCTCATCTTAGCCTGTTAAAGGAATGGAAATACCTACACAGAATTACACACAATCTTTGGTAGATAATGCATTGCCAAAAAGGTGAACACATATGACTATAGGCAGTTTCCATTTTTCTCTCCCTCGGTTAGGTACATGATCAGTTGATCATTCAAAATAAATAACATCAATATAGCCAAGTAGTCGCTGCTCATTTAAAAACAGTATGACGCAAGACATGCTACACATATGATGCTACTCATGAAAAGCAATATTTTTCAGAAGAAAAGGCGTCTGATGAGATAATGCTGATAGGATTTATAACAATGCATTGTGTTTGCGTATTATTTTGCTTGTGCATAAGGAAAGAGTTGAAAATTGAGGCTGGCAGAAAATGAATTGCTTTTTTCTTCAAAAACTTTAATCTCGTTTCCTGTTCAGTCCTACAACTACAACTGTACCATCCTGTGCTAGTGGGCTGTTTTTTATATACCAAATCTTGAAGGAGGATGATTGTCTATGAGTATGTGGTGGAGAATGGTGCATGATTCTTTCTGTAGTGATGATAATTAATTGGTTGAAATAGTTTAATTTTTATGCTATTATGGAGCATAGGTTTTTGTTATCAAAATAAGCTTCGGCATTGCATTTTTATTAGTTGGTTTGCATTCTAGAAAAGTACTTTAGGTAGTAAGGAAATTATTTAGTGTGGCTTCAAATTAGTTGATGTAATGGTGCTTTGGGGATAGTGCATTTGCATACGCTGAGGTACGAAACATTTCGTGAGCCAGAGTCATACACGTGTAAAAATGTGCATTGTTTTGTTGGCATAAGTTGTGTGAATTTTTGTTGAAAATGAAATGACGTTAGGAAATGAATCATATGGAGAAATGGGCTGAAAGCCAATGAGGTTTTGCTAAGATTTTGATTTCCACTGTGTGGGTATTTACATATATTTCCGTTTGTTAGTAGCAAAGAAGTGTTGTGATAACGTTTGTGGGAAGATAGGCTTTTATACTTGTTTGACGACGTCCTTGTCAAATGTCATTTATTATTTGAGATAGTGGGGTAAGCTCAACTAAGTTCAGGGATAAAAAGAGTTGCACGTTTTCGAAATCTTTAATTTGGCTAATGTATGTTTGTTTTTCTATTTTTGACTTGGCAGGAGGAAAGCAGTGACGGGAAGGGATTTTTTTCATTTAAGTAATCATAGAGGAAATTGAAGTTTTGAAAGAAAAATGGATTCATTCGTGAGTCTGTTTGATCCTGACACGTCAGATGAGTTACCTGCGTCGGTGACCTTGGACATGTTAGAGAATGAGATCTCAAGTGCTCCCGGGCCTAACTGTGAACACACGACTTCGGAGAATTTTATCCAGCATTTGCCACCGGAGCCACAGATTGGAAATATTGAGTATAAGTTGAAGTTGGTAAACCCCACCAGGCAACGTTTCGAGCATTTGGTGACGCAGGTAAAACTATTGTTGTGGAATAACTTGGTGTTATTGGAAATGATTTATTAATGTGATGAAAAATATTGTGCTTCAGATGAAATGGCGACTACGGGAGGGCCAGGGTGAGGCAATTTATGAGATAGGAGTCGAGGACTCAGGTCTGCTGCGGGGGTTGGATGATGACGAGATGAGTTCAAGTTTAAAGACGCTTAATGATATGGCAAAGAGGTTAGGGGCAACGACGTCGGTATTACGTCGAACTATGGTACCTTGTCCAAAAGAGCCGGGAGAGAAGACTCGCGTTGTGTCTGAAGTTTTGATTCGGAAATTGCCAGACGACACGCCAAGCATTGATGTTCGTGTGGCAGTAATGGGAAATGCTGATGCAGGCAAGTCAACTCTGTTAGGAGTAATCACTCAAGGGGAGCTAGATGATGGTAGAGGGCGCTCAAGGCTCAATATGTTTCGTCACCTGCATGAAGTCCAGTCTGGAAGAACGTCTTCTATCAGCCACGAAATTGTCGGGTTTGACGCCCAAGGTCGTATAATTAATTATCAGGAGGGTAGCGCAGAAACGATTTGCGAAACTTCATCCAAGCTTGTCACCCTGATTGACTTGGCTGGTCATGCAAAGTATCTTCGAACGACGATACGAGGCGTGTCTGGTTACTCACCCCATTACATTATGTTCGTCATTAGTGCTGTCCCTGGATTCACAAAGATGACAAAAGAACATCTAACATTGGCTGTTGCTTTGCAGGTAGCAAAATAAATATAATTTATATGGAGCAATTAGCTGATTAGTGATGCAAAATAACAATATTTGATTGCTATAAATAGATTCCAATGATGATCGTTGTGTCGAAAATGGATCTCATGAGTGAGGATGGACTCGACCAGATATTAAGTGACGTTGAAGATCATTTGACTGACGTCGGATGCAAAAAGACCCCAGTTCGAATTTGCTCAGAGAACGATGTCATTTCTGTAGCAGCGACTCAACCTAGCGAGGAAATAATTCCTTTGTTAAGTGTGTCCAATGTGACCGGGGATGGGTTATCGTGGCTATCTAAACTTCTATTTTTGCTACCACCAGGCTTGACCTCTGCTGAAAGGGAGCAGTTAGAGAAGGTACTTTATATATATATATTAATAATAAAAACTTTAATAATTCAATAATTATAAATACTATACATTCGCATCTCTAACATTTTCCTGAAATATTTGTTTAGGAACTTCCTGAGTTTCAAATCGATGAAACGTTTTGGATCCCTCGAGTCGGCACCATTCTCGGAGGTTTGCTTACCCATGGAGTAATTAAAGAAAAAACGTCTATGCTGTTAGGACCTGCACACGACGGATCATTTCACCCCGTATGTGTGAATTCTATCCGCAGACACAAAACGCCATGTATCATGGCCCGAGCTAGTCAGAGTGTATCAGTCAGCTTAGACTTAGAAGTCGATGGACTACGAAAAGGAATGGTTCTCGTCAGTCCTCAAGCTTGCCCAAAGGCGACGTGGTTCTTTCAGGTGATTGTTGTTAACCCTCCTTTAAATTTTTGCCATGCTATGCCCATTATTTTCGGTTAATAAAACTAATCATTTATGCACAGGCGGACATTTTTGTAGTTTACCATGCCACTGCCATTTGTAAGGGCTTTCAGACAACCGTATACATTGGGAATGTTCGCCAGACCGTCAAGATCGAGGAGATTCTGTCAGTTTCCAGAATTTCTACCAATGAGCGAGCGTCTGTTATATTTAGGTTTATGAAACATCCCGAGTATTTAAAAGCAGGCTCTAGGATCCTGTTCCGTGCTGGAACTACCAAAGGATTTGGGACAGTTGGTCATCTGTACCCTTTTGAGACAAAGAGCCCTTTATCTTAAGTTACTCAATCATCATACAGAATGCGTAATAATATCGATCTGTATAATGTAAACCCAATCTCTATTTAGTTCTACCATACCTCCTTTAGTTTGGTTAAGCACCCGCTAAATAAATTACGTTAGTTACATCAGCTTATCACAAGCATTGTTCTGACAATGAACTGTCCTAAGTTAAATCTTAAACTTACGGTGGTCAGTAAGTCACTGTAAATGATATCTGATACATATGCGCAGAATTTAAAGTTATTACTTGAAGTAGAAAATATTCATATCCTCACACTGCTACTACCTCTCAGTAAAGTTTATATTTGTCCAGTCCAGTAATATTACAAATAGTATTTTTTTGTCCGATTAGTCGCATTCTAAATATTTAAGTACACTATAAGCGTCTCACAATTATAAATTATGTATGTTTACAGCGCTACACAGTCAATTTACACAAAAGTGTTTACAGTTGTGTTCAAGCTTTTCTTCGTCTCATGTATTTTTTTGTTGAAGTTTAAATGAATGATGACATGGATTGACCATATTGCCAGTGAATTACTATGGTGGAAGGTGGAACATAATCTTCGCATGACCTGTGCAAGAAAGGAGCTTGAAAACTTTTTTACGTCTTGGAGTGTCAATCATAAAGAAAAATTAATTAAATAATTTACATTTACTTCTTTCGTTTACAATCACAACAGATCATAAAAAGAGACTTGTAAATTGTGTAACATTATAAAATTTAGAGTAGTTTATTGTTAATTCATGTCATTTATTGACGCAATATAAAAGTTGTTGGTAAGAAAATGTACTTTAAAACCGGAAATCCTGACAATTTGTAGCTATTTAGACGTTGTTAGAAAGTAGTTTTGTCAGTGTAATCTACTCTCAACACCGGTCCTATAATGTGAAGAAATAATAGCATAAGGCACTTAATACATATACCTATCGTGTTTATCGTGTTGTGATTTTCGTCAGCGTCATCACACCCTTGTTGAATGCAATTTGCATTTGAAGTAAAGTAATTTAGTTTTACTCTATAGTAGATAGTTAAATTGTAATAGTAGTACCTGTGTCGAAAAGAAAAAAGGGATTTAAATAGAGTCTCGAACTTGTACCACCAGGGAATTTTAAATACGCAATAAATTCTCAACACGTTAATAATTTCATATCTTCTTTTATTCTTTTGTTACTCATCATCATGCATCACTAGTACAATTAATACGCTATGACAATGACTAGGCATGTACACTTTGCAACGAAAGCCCACTTGCTGAGTTAACCGTGTGCAATTCATTTGCTAATCAATCATCACTTATCTGTTATATTCAAATTTTTATGTGGCTTGTACGTACTTTGGAATATTCATTCCGGTTTATCATTTAAATGATGCATTTTCATCTCTCCCGTGAAATGATTATGAATGATTTTCGTGCATATGTATACTAAACAGCATTTTATTTAAATACATATTTATTGATTCTAGTTAGACAATGCAATTTCTTAGAATGCAGCTTGTAAGCGTTGCCTAATAATGTTTTCAAAATGATGTGTTGGTAACGTTGTGTTTTAATCTTTTGTTGAAGATTCGCCCTGACCTGGAATATTCATTTAACATAAAAAGCTTGTATGAGGTGATTGTTTTTTGTTATTCCAGATTGAAAGAAATTAAAGGTGCTGACGGTAGACACTGCGGATTATCCGAAATTCCTTTGAATATTAGGTCAATTGCTCGCGTGCTAAGATAAAGAGCATTTCGTATGTCCGAACTACACGACGTTGCAAAATCCCGTATTTAATATGTACTAGTAGCAATTAATAAAATGATAATTCTGCTCAAGTAGAAGCCGTGCACAGTGAGTCGATTAAGGTTAACCTTACAATGTCTGACCTTTTCAAGAAGACAGTTGGCATAACTAATTCATATTCTAGTCATTTTGTAGCAAAAAACATCTAATATTTAATTATTGGCCGGAATGATGTTTCAGCATAACTTAACTTTAACTTGCGTATCTAAATTTAAAAATACCCAGGTAATCTTGACAAATGAGCTAATGCTTTATATGTATGTGCTGACTTGCAAACTGGCTGAATTTTTCAAACTTAAATTAATCATGTTTTATTCATCTCGAAAAATTGCAATTAGTATTTTTGCATGCAGCACTATATTTATACTTATTTTAGCCAAAGTATATAATCACAATATTTATTTTATAGATCGGTGGTATAATTTCTTAAATCGATCGATTAGTAGTAAATAAATAAATTGTTTTGAATTTCAAGTAAGGATTTTGCATTAGCTTCATTCACAAAACATTTAATGACTTTTGGTTTTTCGTCATACCTCGCAGTGCTACTGGCTTCTTTCGATCACAAGAGCCGGTGCTAGCCCGTCGCTGTATTTCCTCGAATGCCTGTGAATATTAATAAAGTCATTCTAGTTAATTCCCCTCATTATTACACTTTCATGTCAAATAATACTAGGCACTTTATTTGACTTACTTTAACTCTATCTCTGACGCTGTTGCTGCGTGTCAAAAACACTTGGTTCTTTCCAGAATCCTCATCATCATCTTCGGAAGATGAAGAGGCGGTGACAGGAGTATCGTTATTGTTCACCTCAGTTTTCTTCGGTATTTTGGCAAAAGTGACAACAGTATTGACCTTCTTAGCGGCTTCCTCAAACTTCGCTGCGGTTGACTTCACAGGAGAAAAGCAACTTGGTAAAGACTGCGGTTGTTGCGGGGTTTGGAGTTGTTGCTGCGCAGTTTGAAATTGGTGCGGAGTTTGGAGTTGTTGTGGAGTTTGGAATTGTTGCGGAGTTAGGAATTGTTGCGGAGTTTGGACTTGCTGCGGAGTTTGAATTTGTTGCGGAGCTTGGAGTTGTTGCAGAATTTGGAGTTGTTGTGGTGGTGACGACTGTTGTGGGATCTTTACTGGAGATCTAGGAGTTTTTGGCTCAATCGTGGATTTGATAGGAGACGATTTCGTCGGACCAGAAGGTGTGGAATACGGACTGTGGGAGGTGGATGGCACAATGGATTTTGTTTTGGAAAATTTTTGCGTGAATGCAACCTTTAAAATAGTGAATCACAAATTATTAACGTCATTCCAGAAGGTTATATTTTGATTAACTTTTAAAAATAAGCCACTCACTTTCATCATTTTGGTTTTAATTGACTCCATAAGTTCCTCCATTGCTTTTTTCTCTTCGCGTATCCTATGAATTTCACGTTTTATGCGGTTCTTCTCCTATGCACAATAAAAGAAATATGTGTTCTTTTTCGATTGAAATAAATACTGTCATCTACAAAATGTGACACAGAGTTTCGAAAAGTTTAGACCCCATACCTTTGTTGTCTTCCTCGACTTTTCCAGATCCTCCTCAAGCTTTTTCAGACGAATATTATGATTCATAATATCTTCTAGTGGAATCATGGTGGCAAAAGTCGGGCCATAAAGTTTGGCTGTAGAAAGTAGTACAAAGACATATTTACATGACGTCTATCATTACTTGATTAATATTTCTTGTAAGAGAAAAATCTCCATTACATACTTCCCAACTGCAAAAAATCTTGGTCAGCACTATCGGGTATATTGCAGTGAAGCACTTCACACCTCGCACATGACATTTCATTTGCAACCGTCCCCCGAAATCGCTCCCCACACTTGTCACAAAGTTTTATCGGATTCATGGCTGTCCTTGAACTATCGAGAATGAAAAAAAATACAAAATCATTATATAAAAGCAAGCCCTGCTATGTACTTATACTCATGTTAAAATTATACGATTACAGGGGTGTAATGAGATCATGAAACTTTCTGAATAGAAAACATGATAAACTTGGATAAAATTACGTATAAATTATCAGATCATTCGCACAGTTGCTAATTAATAACTATATTAATATATATCTACATGTATATCTCACTCTCGTTTTTTCCCCTCTGATCACCTAACTACCGATAGGACACACGTGCTAATATATATTGGCTTCAAGTTTTCGATCCTAATCTTTCCCAAACACGAGCACTGTTGTAAATCAATGGGATAACATTTATTATCTAATTTCACAACCAAGAACTAACTATCTAATACATGTGAGCATTTCATCCAAACAATTTTAGTTGATATTTTTTTTCCTTTTTTTCTTTATAAAAACTAAAGTTGGTTTACACTTGTTGCACACTTGCACACAGACAGCTTCACGTCTCAAACAAAAATTCCAGACACACAATGAAGGTGAGCAGAAGAATGTTGCAACCAAATTAATGGGAAAGTGATATTTGTACAAGTGAATATTCTCTTTGCCAACGAATGCTTCTGTTTTTTGTCATTTTGGGCTTTTTGGGGGACACAAGACACAATCTCTTCATTATGGGTGATTCTCTCCAAGTCGGAAATACGGTTCAACAGCGTCGGATTTTGACAACAGAATGCATGTTAATATGCATTTACAAATTAGGGATATATTTTGCTGAATTGGGGATGACTCGTGGTGTGGTGTGTGCAATAGTTATTCGTATCTTGTTGCCCTTGCTGTACAATATTAACTACATTGTTTTGTAAGACTGCTTAGTAATAAATGGCTGACAATCATATTACCACTCTGACTTTGACATGCTATATGAAAGTGTTTAAATTTGGTTGAGTTGATCATTCCACAAATGCATACCTACACACGATGCCAGAAATGTGCAACAAAGGTAATAAAAAACTCGTATAACATTTTCTTGGCTTTTACCAAAAGAAGTGATTTAAAGCACATTACTAACAGCTCTCTGCAGACACTGCACACTTTGGATTTTTACTGTGTTTGTCTGTTTGTCTCTCAAATGGATTTTTGCTCGAGCTCATCGTCATGTTCAAAATTACACAGCGAGTAAAATAGACATGATCTTGGATGTAGTTGTAATTATAAAAGTGGCCCAATTTTTCTCATAAATGAAGCTACTTTTGGTTGGTTGACCTTAATTAACTCACTATAGTAATTTACTATTTTATATTGCTGTATAACATGTTAATTTAGTGAATATATCTTGCTTACATTACTTATGCAACTTGTGTTTCTGAAATAACTACCGTTACTTAACGTCCATCCACCTGACTATACACTGAACGGGTTATGATTTATTTCACAAACATAACCAACACGTTTCAATTCACGAATTGTATATGTCCATAATAATATCACAAAGACGAATATCCCGATATGCAAAAGGGATTCATCCCTTATTTTGTTTGTCCCACATCCCTCTATGCTTTCAAAGGTATCAAGATAACAATACCACAGGGATAATACCCAAAACTCTAAAAATAGAATCTAACTCGTATTTCCACATTCATTTGTCCAACCAAACTACAAAAGTGGAAAAGGGGCAACGCTTGATATTTTATTGTAGAGGAAAAAATCGCTTCCTTTTTCATCTGCGTCACATTACGTGTGATACATGTGAAGCGTAGCTTTACCTGAGCATGAGCATTGTTGTTTGTTGGGTATTAAAAAAGGTAGGGATTTAGTGGAAAAATAGTTATGACGTTACGGCTAGTGGACACATCCATCACTTATCATTATAGCTGTTGACTCAAGCCAACCATATAGCATGGTACACAAGTCATGTATATTATTTATGCACATTATGCATTTAATATATAGGTAGCCTCAGTAATCGTAACATAATATCGAGTCTTTCCCTACGTTACTTGCTACTGTGTGCATCTCTCAAGCAAAAACTCATAATTTGACCGTCACTCACTTTTCGTCTCCTAATCTAAATTACCACACACATGCAGAGAGACTCGGAGGAAGGGAAAAAAACTACAATGACATTATTGGTATCCACCCACTCTAAAATGTGTAGCGGACACAAAGTGAGGCAAACTGCGCAGGAAATATATTATGGGATTTGCATAATTCACTTTTACCATAGCTCCAATTTGTCTACTTATTATGGTCATGCGGAGATTTATTTATGGAGATAAGGGGGGAAAAGGTTGGCTGAGCTTGTCGTAATTTTTGAATACCTATGTAATTAAATTTTTAAAATGCTGGGATTTGTGAGTAAAAAATATTACCTGGGGAAATGGTCCATATAGACGAAACAATGGGGATGGAGGGGTGTATTGGATTGAAACTGAAAAACAAACTGCTTCACTGGATTTGTATAATCTGGATTTTTTTCAATACTTCTTCACATGGTGAATCACATGACGTGTAGTTATATATGTACATGAATGAATTAACATAAAATCCGAGCTCACTTCATATACCACACATCACATCACTATTTTCCAACAAGGCAAGTTTACGTAGGAAAATGGAAAACTGAAAAAGTGGATGATTCTCTTGTAAAGTTTACCTTCGCCAATTTGGCCCTTCTTTTTTTGTAAATTTACTCTTCGTTTTCAACCATGACAAGCATTTGTAGATATTAGAGCTGAGAAGAGGGTAAAAAAAGTTAAATGAGTTGACAAAAAAGACTTTGTGTATTATCTAGCTTTTTATCCTTGCTTGTAGTAATTCACCTTCTTTTCATGCGTTCATTCTCAACTTGATCCAGAAGAAGAGGAGAATCTACGTAAAGGAATTGTTTCTTGCAATGTTGTTTCCATTCACGCTTTGTTCATTTTCGTTGGGAAAAGGTGAATCTTATTTTGTACCAAAGTCACCACATTACCTTCATCTCATGCCATGTCATTACAGCCAGCATCACAGGACAAAACTTGAAAATCATTCTTTTAAATTTGAAATAATGACTTTTGGTTTGCTCACGTTGTCTTCACAAAAAACACTCACACACAGTGATTCCCTTCACAAAGCTTGTATGGAGAAAAATCTCCAAGAATTTACAATTAGTCTTGGGATCCCGGTAATCTGCATAAATTCACAATTCTTCTTTTCCTCTATGAGAAGGTTTTAAATTGTCTTTGCAATGATGACGAGGATGAAAAAGATGATTCTCTCCAAATTTGTGGTTTTTTCTCTCCTCCCCATTCTCCGGATTTTCTACACAAAAATATATTCACCGAAACGAACCACTACCTTTCTTATCATTTTATGGGAAGGAAAAGGAATTCAAAGAGGTGAAAAACTGAAAAGAAAGATTTCAACTTGATCTCGAGAAAACACTGTTATGTATTCATCTTGCCCTTTTCATTTTTCAAAACGAGTTGCTCCAAGCCGACTGCATGACTGGCCATGATTTGCTTCGGTTTTTTCTCCCTCAAGTGAATTCACTCTTTTTTACCCTTTTTTTATCATTTCGACATGCATCTCACTCCCTCGCTCGGTATAATGTTGGTGGAAGAGGTGAGATAAAGCATGCAAGAAGAAAATGATACACGATCTTTTGTATTATAAAAAGAATTTAGGTAGTCTCTCAAAACTTCTATTGTTGTATCCTCTCCTCAATCCTATTCAATACTGACAAAGTGTAGCAGTGGCGGCGGCGGTGGGGGATTATGTGTTATATGAGTGTGTGTACAATGGTTAATTTTCCTTCAGACAACGTTATGATTATTATGTAGTCGACCTCTTACCGTCATCAAGTTAGATAAGCCAAATACATTGTGTGGTATTTCTTCCTTGTGCTAACTTCATATTACTCAAAAGACTTTATATCATGCTGTTTACATGAAAAAATTATCTGAGGATTTTTTGGGGGATTTTATTTCATATCATCATGTGGATATCACCTACTGCTTGCGGTCAACTTTGATCATTATCATTTATATAGTTTTGCCAAATTTTCAAATGGAATTCCGTAGTTGAGATAGCTACTGGATTTATTTCTTTGCAAAAAGGTGTGGGCGCAAATGTTGAATGCATATAGATTCATTTATACCACTTTTTCCTTCACTGAGATTTTATTCTGAGATTGGAGGATTGGTTATAGGTTGAATTATTCCAGATTATAGATTAATGTCTGACTACTGTCGGTGGTATAGTTTTTTGTGGAAAGAGATAACTAATGCAAATAAGAATGGTGTACAAAGGGTGTGAAGGCCATTAAAGTAAATATTCTATTTTAAGTTAGATAAGACGGAGTCCGTTGTATTTGACAATGTTACTGATAATACCATGATAATATTATTAGGGGTAGAGATAAAATGGAAGGACTATGGACTATGGACTCTGGGTTAAAATTATAGGAAAACCTAAGATTTTTCCTGTTCATATGATAATGTTTAAGGTTATAATAGCACAATAAAAATAGGGATTAAAAGCAAATTTCATTTTTGATTAACTTTTTTCAACCTTAAATATCATTTAGTACGTCGAGGCAGATTAGAAGCAGATTATTTCAATAGCTTCACAAGTAATTTTGTTAAATGATTTAGTTTTTCTGTGTTTACCACTGTCAGAAAAAATTTCAACAGATTCGCAAAGACAAAGTCGGAGTGATACCATATCTGTTGAGGTAAGGAAGTCTAGGTCTAGATCAGATTGCAAAGGAGAGTTTCAGTCTCAAAACGGAGCCCGTAAAGCAACCCCGTTTTTCCCGAGTAGTTTCCTTAATAGGAATTAATTCAGCTAGCAGAATAAAAATGACTTGTAGGGGAGAATTGTTATGACCTAGAGGATACTCAAATGCAGAAAAACCGGATGAAGATGCCTACCATTGATTATGGTTTATAGTGGCGCTACGAGTAATTAAACGAAAATATAGACCTCAAGCCTTAACTAGCTTGCAGCTTTCACTGCACACATAATATGTTACATGAATTTTTCCTGCGGACCAATAATTGTTTCTGCGGATGAAAGTATTTTTTGCGGAAGATTTTTGCATTTTTTTTTAGTCCGCAGGAGAAAACTGAACAAAATTATGAGAAACTTCTGAGAGTCGAAAAAATTGTAAAAAAATGGCTGCCATTGCAGTATCATGTTATACTCTGACTTTGACCTTTCTGCAACATAAAATTTTCCTTCATATCAGGGAAAACAATTTTAAATTAGAAACAGCATTACCGAAAACTTAAAAAGTATATTTATGTAATCGGAGAAATAAATATTATAATTTGAGCTGTAATTGTGTGTAACCTGATCAAGCTCATTTTTGTTCCGTTTCTATTTTTAAATATATTTTGACAAATTAGTAGTCCGCAAAAAATAGCTGGAAAACCCGCAGGAACTTTTACGTTCATCCGCAAACACTATTTATTTCATAATATATTCGTTGAAGGCATTTTCAAAAAAATGGCTAACAGTAATGTGCAATAATAGTAAAAAGGCGATGAATCTCCTTTCCCCTCTAACTTGTTTAATATGATTTCAGTTTTTTCCCTCCTGTATTCATGGATGACCGCATTTAATTTGGTATTTTCATCTACACAATAATTTTCAAGTTTTGCAAGTGAAATGTACATTTGAGAGAGAAAAATTATTATTGCTTCAGGATTCCTGTTGCACGACTGGATTTATATTCCTCCTCCTCCACATTTCCTTCCTGCTTTTATTGCAAAAAGGTGAAAATTCGAAAGAACAAGAGGAACAACATAAAATGCAAGATGCAGCAATGAAACTTCTCTCTAGGTACTATTTTTTCTACAAATTTTTATACATATCTGTACTCTCTTGACTATACATGATGAGAAATTGTGTGGCTTCTCTTCTCTCTGAAAATGAGCATAAAACATGATTTTTATCTGTGCGTGCGCTCTTTTTGATGATGATGAGTTTGAATTTTTTCTTCTTCTCAAATGATGCAACCTTCCATCCCATACTTATTTTTGTCTTTACAACCTCATTGTAAGATTATGCACACGGGTATATTTAGATATTTTTTATTAAAATCCATGCAATGCCTTGTTGACTGCTTGCACTTCATTACTCTGAAAAAAATGTTGTTGTTTTTTTCTTCACCGAGAGCAATAATGCATGCAAAAATAATCCTGACGATTCATTTTCTCTCATGCTCCATCCCATCGTTTTATTTTCGCTGTGGGCAACATCGTGAGGGAGTAAGGAGCACACTGAAGGTATTTTTTTCCTCGTGTGGTTTCCTTTCACTGCATCCCCAATTGGATGGCTGGCAAAAAAATATAAAAAAAATCCACAAGTCGATACGCTCATCATTTGGTCGACATGATCCTCATCAAAGTAAATGATGGTTGGTTATAGTGAACTATAATTGCGGTGAGTTTGTTAGATGAGACTGCAACTGAAGGTTGGATGAATCATAATAATAATATGAACAAGAGTTGAATTTGTTGAATCCCCAGTGTTCATTTTTCCACAGAATGAGTTCGCATTGCAAGAGTGAAGTCAACTCATTCCCATATTCCCTGAAGGAATGATATAAGTAAAATAAATGAGAGAGGTGGAAAACTTAATTTTTCTCTTCTTCCTGTCTCTCGAGACTCACTTCCGTTTCCCTATTTATCCCACCCATCAAGCTACCTTATTACTATGTAGCTCAGATAGCTCTATTCACACAGAAACTCAGGATTATTTTTTACAAATTGGATGAATTTGACAGTGCACGGGATAATCAACCTTTATTATTTGAATGGGTTACCTAGAGCAAAAAAAATCCCAGTGTTTTTAATAATTTATCCAGTTGCAACCTTACCCTTATTCTTTCCCACACTTTGTGTCACAGACAGAGTGACTAAGGGTAGTATAGTGTTGGATTCTATGTATATTCATCTCTCTGCGAAAATTCTTCTCTTTATATTCAGCATAAGCTACGAAGTGCTTGCTCTGTACTCTGTAGTCTGCTTCCTTTGCTCATTTTTCACTTATTATTACCGTACTTAATTGACTTACACTGGTGGAGAATATGTGAGCCGTGAAGCGTGACAAATCGTTCGTGTGATTTTTTCCTTCTTCTCCCTCACATCTTATTCTTCGTTTGAAGCTGTGTATATTTTAAGTTGTTTTTAATCGACCCGAGTTGAAAGATCCTCTACGTATTTGATATACCTTGAAAAAGAAACTTTGCAATGGATGCAGGGATGGAACTGGTTGGATTTGGATAACGAAACTAGAAGTAATATTGAGCTTGATGACTTGTTGCTTCGCCCATATTTGTAATTCTCTTTTAGGTGCCATGGAATTTAATCCTTCAATTTGTGGTTATCTTCTTCGCCGATGCGGAAGAATGAAAGGGTTTAAAGTATTTGCTGGAGTTGGGCTGTAAGCTGTATATAGCTCCTTTATCATCACCTTCACTTCAAACTCGGCATTTATAAAATGCTTGAAATTTACGATTATGACTTTCCACTACATTTTATGGACCAATGTGAATCCTCTACTTGAAGAAATAATTGCCAACAACGTGTAAGAAAAAGGAAGGAAGGATATTTTTTCAAGTGACGTAGTAGTGAGACGAGCGGAAAAGCCGTGTTGTTTCGAGCTGCTTTTATCATATAATATATCACTTTTTTACAATTCTATGGTCATTTTAACAAGAGGACTGGAACAGATGATAAAGAGTGATTGTCATGGATTATTTAAGAAATGAGTGATGATGATCACACCGCCGAGATCTTTCTGTGCAGTGGAGTGAAAATTTGATGAATTTCAGATAGGGAATTTTGTAGGCAAGCTTTGGTGTAGGTGATAAGAGAGAAAAACAGGATTCTCTCTTTCAGCACGTTCTTTATATCAATGAAAGGGAAAAGATGGGAGGGAAGATGAGGTATTTGGGATGATAGCGAGGTTGGAAAATGATGAAATTTATAAAAATTGGGAAATCATTTCTGAAGATGAGTCAGCTTCCTTTATTTGGGAGGCAGTCTATGACATAAGAAATGCCTTCAGGGACCTTGAAATTTTTCCATGTGTCTTTTAGCTCCTTCGTTTCATGGGAAAAGGCTAAGAATTAGATGATTATGGGAAAAATTGGTAAATATTTGTACGGGCCAGGGAATTTTTGAGATTTTATTCATAAACTGTAAGTTTTGAGAAAATAAAGACACTTTTAATATTCCTTTTATATGCATACAATAAAAAATCAAAATCTCCGATTCTCCCCTCTAATTCACAATTCGAAACTCTCTTTCTTGATTTTCATCTATTCGTACGTCTTGCAGAGTCATAATATTTTTGTTGAGATGAAAACTCCAACGACAAAAACATAAAACACTGCATCAACAAGTATTCTCCAAGCAGATCATTGACTTGTCCTCTGAAACTGAATATTTGCATTGGCTGAGTAGTGCATCAAAATGCATATTGTCTTGAATCCCAACAACCCCGTCTGCAACCTGATTTATACGCATCCATCCCTGCAATTACTACATCCAGGATTTTACAACTGGCGAAAATTCAAGTATATGTAGCCATCCGTCGTTAAATGATTCTTATAAATATCTTTGGTCCATTTATTTTACAACACACTCAACACTGCACTGGTCCTTTTTCCACTCTCTCTTTCTTCCTACTAATTTCCCATAAATACGCCTTCCCCATTACAGAATGGTTTTAACTTAACAAAGAAGAATATCTTGTGAAGGAGACTGTATTTTGAAGAGTACTCCCATTATCCAAGATAGGAGTACATAAAGGTAGACAATTTGAATAATAAGTCGACAGAGAGAGAAAGAGTGGCGATAGGAGAACTTGTAAATTGACCTGATGGAGAAGAAGAAGATGATTTTTAAGTGGATGCAAAAGCCACATGTAAAGCATGTGCACGCTTTACAATTTTTCCTCTCTAAAGTCCATTCTCTTGGTCCTCCATGAAGTGTATGAATTGGTGACACATTTCTTAGAAAATGTTTAGTATTCGAGTGACAAGACTTACCGAGGTTCGTCTTGTCTTGTCTTCCGTTGTAAAGGCAAAGAGGGTATTTAGAAGTATTCACTGGGATTTTATGTATTTGTCGTGGTGGTGTCTCTTCCCTTGAAAAAATCTACCGAGGCTATATAAGCCACCTGAAAAGAAAATTAAGCTCATTTGTTCATTCATTTTTTTCAGAGTAGATCGTTATTTGTAATCATTGCTACACTTTATTAATTTTTTCCCTAGCTCAGTTTCCCAATTAAAGGATAGAAGGGAATTTGGAGCAAAACCAAATTGTTTTTAGAAAAGATCATTTAGACTTTTCCTAAATTTAGCGTAGCATTTTAATCAATAATTTTCCAAAGATGGCATCCGCAGTTTGCCAAAATCAATTTCTAGGAAGTAGGATTAGCCTTGTTAGCAAATCGGAAATTCGATACGAAGGGATTCTATACGCACTGGATTTGTGTGAAGCGACTATCTCGTTAGCTAAAGGTGAGTTTATTTCATAATTGTGTCATGTTTTATAGGAGATTTTTATTCATGTTTGAGAAAAGGGGTGACGTGGAAGAGTTGTGTAAATTTGTTGGAGTAGAAAGTTAACCCAGTGTTCTCCTTGATTTTCCAGTTCGTTCATTCGGAACAGAAGACCGACCCACGGACCGACCTATCCCTGCCAAAGATGACGTTTACGAATACATAGTTTTTAGAGGGACTGACATCAAAGCGATTGATGTCGTTGAGCCACCTAAGCATGCTTCTAACTCAGGCACTAACGGAATCCCATCCGACCCGGCGATTGTTGATTTTTCTGTATGATAATTTGCTAAAGTGATTTGCATCATTGAGACAAGATCCCTGCATTGATTATGGTGACAAGAGGTTTTAATATTTTGGTAGCATTCAGGGAGTGGACATTTTGGACAACCGTTTGACAACCAAGGGGGACGTATGAGACCAAGCAATAATGAGTCTAGTAAGCATCCAAAACAATCCGACTATTCGTATGCAAGACAAAATGCAAATGAGGATTTTCTCATAATTGAAGAATAGGTGTGCTTGATGAATTATTTAAAGGTCGATCCAATGTACCCATGTACGGTGGAGGTGGTGGAGGTGGGGGCCATCCCAGAAGAAATGCGAATGGAGGAGGTATGTATCATCAGAATGAGGCTGGAGTGCAGGCTGGGAGGGGAAACTTGAATAGGAATAATAGTAATAACATGGGTAATAACGGTGTTCGCCAGCAATTCGGAAGAAATAATTTCGGGGGGTATGGCATGTAAGGAAAAATAACTTAAAATCAACTTGTTTGGCTTTAAAATCCTTTTCGAGAAAATAACATGATAAATTGAATAAATAAAATTTATTTTTCAGGAACTACCGTCAAGGAGGAGGTTATATTCGAGATAATAATGGTGGGCAGTTCCAGCAGCGGGGTCGTACGACTACACCCAATCGGGGAGGAAATTATGGACAACCACGAAGCGGAACACGACAGCAAGGACAAGGTAACCGAGGTACCCCATTCCGAAACCGAGGCATGAACCAGGCTGCATTCCCACCCAAGGTAGCCTTTGACGGGGACTATGATTTCGAAAAGGCAAATGAAGAGCTTCTGACCACCCTAGCCAAAGCAAAACTTGGTAAGGAGCTGCTAATTACCTCACATACAGGTTTAAGTCAAGTAAAAATCATCATATTTTGCTAAAATTATAATGCATAATTAATTAATTTTCAGAGGATGAAACCGCCGAAAACAAAGACGAGCCAACTCCAAACGGACCCGATGAACAGGAAAACAAAGAGCCCCGAGCTTTTTACAAGAAGGACGACTTTTTCGACAACATTAGTTGCGAGGCATTGGAGAGGAGCAAAGGGTACGTACGTAGCAAATTTTCAAATTTCTCTACCCACCCCCAACCTCACCTGTAAAAAACTCTGCTCCACCTCGAAATAAAGACAAAATTGTGATTGTTGTTCCAGAAACGTGCCCCGAGTCGATTGGAAGGCGGAAAGAAAGCTCAATGCTGAAACATTCGGGCTGACCTTGAACAACGGGAACAATCAACAATTTTTGAATACAAGGATAAACAATCAACGAAGTATGGGAGGACAAAGAATGCCTCATCGCGGTGGTAACGGTATGATGATGCGCAATAGTCCCGGTGGAGGCAACTGGATGAATAATAGTCACCCTGGCAACTTTTTTCGGGGTAATAGGCGTCCAAGAATGACGAATAATTAAGCTATTTAATTATTTAATGCAGTTATAACTCTCATGTGATCAATGGGTTCCTCGACACATGAGTACAGAAAATAGTCCGGCAAAGTCTGAGCAAGTAATTATGTATGGTATAATTTAATTATGTAATTTTCCTTGTGCACTATTATAGATGCGGTACAAGTATTCTAATATTATTAATTTTTGTCGGTATAATCATTGTAATTGAAAATGTGGGTTGAGTTACTTAAACTTATGCGATTATAAATATTTATTGCAATTTATTTTTCAATGTTCCCACTTGTCATGCTGAAAGCATTAATTCTTCTTAATTTTTTCCCCTTATTGTTTTCAAACAATTCAGATACATAACCAATCCATAATATGAGCTGTTTGGTTATTCCTTTATATTTAAATAAGTAATAATGATGTGATGATACTTCTACTGGTGATGAAGTTTTTTTGAATGATTTAATCCATGCGAGTAGATGAAATAAATGATTTGATGGATCGGAGCAACAATAAACAGTTGATGAGTTTCTTTGTTCATTCTTTCATACATTCGGCGCTATAAATACATTTTCTGCTTTTCTTCATAAATATTACTTTGGCACTTCAAACCACAAAAAGATGCACTTATTTCACAAGGAACAGTGGCATTGAGGCTTGGAATTTATGAAAATTAGGGTGGGGTCGAAGTCATAAAAAGTAGGTTGCTCATACCAAACTGCTTAAAAAAACATTTCATCCAGCTTTCAGCTAAAACATTATCCTGTCAATGACCTTAACATTTAGGCTTCGTTGGGACTTAGCTATGTAAACGGCATTTATGCATTTGTTATCAGGGAACGGTCAGGTTGGAAAATAAATTATTCAGATTTACCTAATGTCTTGGGAACTTAGCACTAAATAATATGCAACCGCTGCTGAAAACATTTGACGATTATGAGAAGACAAAAGAGAATGCTCTAATTTTATGCCTTATGACAATTTAGTTCTCTCCATTTTAAAGATAGATGATAAAGATATGCAATAAAAAACAGTATAATACTCACATTTAAGCTAGGTTTTGCAGAAATTTATTTTTATAAGGGACAGGGGATTAGGGGATCATTCGTGTTTCTTTGGCTCGTTAAATTAAAATGAAATAAGTATATATGTTTGGTATACTTGCGATTAAAATTGTTTGACATTAATGTGATATTAAATGATTAAATAAAAGGTAAATACTTTCTACTCCATTGAAGAATTAAGTTGCAGTTGGACAAGCACGCATGATTTAAGAAAAATACTTAAAAAAAGCATTAAAAAAACTAGTAATTTGAGTAAAATAAAAGGGTTTCTAGCTCTACTATTAAGTTACATGCAACACACTAAATATCATTATTCTAAAACGACATCACAAAAATTATTACATAAAGGCCCTCTTGAATTTTCCAAAGAGTTCCGGGACTGGAGTCGTAGGAGGTGGGGTGGTACTGCTAGTTCCCGTTTGGATGGTTAGATTAGCCGAGGGAGATATTTCAGGCTTAACTGGAAGCTTGTTGACAGGGGCGATATCTACACCAACCTCGTTTTCAGCAGTTTGCTCCTTCTTTGAGGCGTCACCACAGGGATAATGATCACTACAGCTGAAAGATCCTTTGGCAGACTGCTGGACAATGTCGAATGAGTTGTGATAGTCCTCTGGGACAACAAGCTCGAGCAATCTGAAAATATTAGTAGTAAATGATCGTGTTGTAGTTAATAAATTAGTTGGTTAGTTAGTAGCACGGTTCTTCATCCAACATGCATGATTTAAAATTGTGTTGTTCAAAATTTCGAATGCTTACTTCAACAAGCTCGGGTACTGTTGTCCGTCCCTCGCATACGAGCCAATTTCACAAAGGATCCTTTTGCTACAACCCTCAGAGTACACTGCAGCAGCAACCATGTCCGCAAGTCGGTTCATATTGGCGTCCTCCAAATGCTCAGCGGGCGCGGTGCCAGCTTCCCTCCGGAATTTAGATCCTTTTAACCCTGCCAAGTCATCCAGTACCTCAATCTTCCAAGCTAAAGCATACTTTACAGCGAGGACGACTAAAATGAAGAGAAAGATGGCAACACCAATTGCAACGATGGGGACAATCAGATCACCTGGAAATGCGAATGAATTAAAGCAAAATCATTTTATTTCTATACCCCTTCCATCCGCACTTTTATTTGCCCATTATAAGAAGAGAAAAAACCCATCCTACCTTTGAAGCCCCAAAGACCACCAAGTGGTGTGACAGGAACGTATGGACTCCAGCCAGGAAATCCTCCCCCTAATCCACCGAATCCTCCCGGGAATCCTCCTAAACCTGCACCGACATCTAAATTAAAGGATTTTCCAATACCAGCACCAGGGAATATCGGTGGTAGTCCTGGTCCACCATCAGGAATATCAAGAGGAGGTGCAGGATAATTATAAGCCATGTTTGTTTTCTCACTCAAAATTTAACAGCGATGCGTTAAAAATCCTTAAAATGGTTCGAGCCGACTGGGAGTAAATGGCTTTTGACTTCTTTCCCACTCCTTTATATACCTTCAGAAGTAAAAATAAAATAAAAAAAAGGTGCAAGAAAATTACAGAGAGACCTCAATTCAGACATACGTCTTGTTAGCAACTAATCCCGATAGAAAACCAACATCCAAATAAAACGTCTAGTCCAGAATCAAGGTACACAAGCACCTTATATACTAATAAACAGGATTATGCAGAGTCCCCCATTTCCACCGCAAATTTATGCAAATCCAATGTCAAGTTTGCTCTTATGCCAGGAAGAAAAAGACACTCTCTCCACTCCTCGTAACACACATAAAAATCTCTCTTTAATAAAAATTTGTTCTCTTTTCAACGTCCCCTTCCATTTCATCAGGATCACTAATTTGCATCGTATCATCACACGACATAAAGGTAAATGGAAAAATTTACATTATATACGCTCATCCGCTTGTTGTTCGCTAGTAAAACCCAGTGTTATTATTTTTTTACACCAACAAGAAAATATAAGTTCATTTCGCGAGTTCGGTTTTTCTTCATAACCTATCACCACAATTTCTATCTTACGTGAATACTTACACACACATCGGAAACAATAAAATGACTTTTTGATCTACTTACAACATTTCGTCTATATAGAGGTGACTATTTACATGATGAAATTAACGATCACTATCTCCTATATCATTCTAAATATATACTTTACAATAGAAATAAACTCAAGTTAATACTATATCCGTCAAGGAAAGGGAAGGTACATAGAACACAAAAGGATAAAAAAAACTGCACGGAAAAGCGTAATAAAAATTGAGTACATAAGAAAAATGGTAGTCTTGTCTTCTCTGTCTCTTTACAACCAGGGGAGCCAGGTGGGGTCCATACGGCATAAGTTATCCGTACTGTTGGCTGCTGCGACGAGAGTGCTAACCTGAGAACACAGTTAATGAGAGAAAATGAAATGTACATTAAGGAATCATTAAAAATATTGATTTTGATGTTTGGTTGATATTTTTCCTTTTTATTTACTTTGCTTTCCGTCCCGTCAAACGAGGATAAACTGGTAAGTCGAGCCATGATCCCGTTCACAGCTTTGTTCACCATGTTAATCACTGTTTCCGACTCACTTTCATGTGACGTGCTTTCGAGTCGTTGTCCACTTAGAGCGCAAATCACTTCGCGATCATCTTGCTTCTTTTTTATATAGGAAATCATCTCGTCTCTGAGAACAGCGCGGAGAATAGCTTGCAGTTTGTAGTTGGGGTAAACAAGACATCTAGCTAGGGATATCATGCCGCAAACTACAGGACCGTTTACACCGTGAGGGGTTAGAAACTCAGAAATGTTGGGAGTAAGTCGGAAAGGAACTGGACGGTTGGAGTCGAGGTCCCCTGTTAACATGAAGATAAAATTTAAAGCAATACGTTTCTCCCGACCTTAGAAAAGCATGAAAGTGTATTTGTATACCTGTCGTATCGTCAATATCAAACTTAAAGTAGGAAATGTTAACCATTCCAGAGTCTTGGTGTAAATTCATCATTTCCGGATTGAGTCTTGTGAGGTGGAAGGCATATTCAGCGAATCCACTTAGACAGACTTGTGTTGTAAACTGGACACGAAAATGGGACATTTAGAATAAGTGCATGTAAATTCAGCTATATTTGAATTTTGTAGAAGGGCTTACAATTTTTCGAAACATCCAATAGTCAGATGGAGTAACAAAGTTGTTCCAAGCCCAGTCCTTCATTATTGTTCTGGGTACTAGAGTAGCTTGGATTTCTCTGAGAATCTCTCGTAACACGTGGTGAGTGAATTGACCGCCTCGCATCTGAAGTAAGAGAAAATATTAAATTGATAGTTGTACTAAATTAAATCAGTATGAATATTTAAAGATCAATGCAATTAAGATAATACCTGAATGCTTGCCAACTTTTCATAGTAGCGTAACACTGCCGAGTCATATTCCAACTGTCGCTTGCCACAATAAAGTTTGAATACTTCAAGTAACGACAATGACGCTGGGTTATCTTCAATCAGCCGGATTTGTGGAGAAACAGCAACTAGTTTTGGCACTGTAAATCTCATATTGCGTCTTGAAGTTACCTAATAATGAAAGTATGAAAACAAAGGGGCGTGCAATTGCAATAATTTTAAGAAATCTGCAAAGAATTTTTTCCCAGAAGTTTACTTTTTGTCTTCCTAGATAATGGTTAAGCATTCGAATTAGTTGAAGGACACGTTCTTCCCTTCTCGCGTCTGAGACGACAGAGTCATTCACGACAAGGTACGGGTAGACTTTACCATTATGACCGCGAATATACATCCTCCTCGCGGTAAACTGGTGCTTCACTATTACATCTATTTTTGGCTGGAATCGAGCTATTTTTACGTAATAGTGCGCATGCTACAAAATTCAAAATTTAGCTGTATTAAATAAATATTTAAATAATATCTAATCTCTGTATTTATTTAAAGAGCCAAGAATCTGAACAAACCTTTGGAATGAGGAATTCTCCTGGAAGTTCGATTTCAGCTATCTGCATATTAAAACTGAGCAGGAATTTGCTTCGATCTTCATACAAGAGTGTTCTATCATTTGAAAAAATAATGCTTATAGTTTATAATTAGCTATTGCAAAGAAATTATTCGTGCGATTTATTTAGGTAGTATACACATGACAAGGAATTTACCTGGATAGTGTTTTAGTTTTACTCTCCAAAATCTTGATCCACTTGCGAAGTTTTTGAATCAAAGTATGCAATTTCAGCGCAGACGTTGAGTTATCAAAGTCAATGGTAAACTGAGACTTTAGTAGTTGGAATCCTGGATCATTGGCTTGTTGACGGCGAAGTATAGAATCCGTTCCTGCTGCTGCCACTTGCTGAGAATCTGTAGAAAGAGAATTTACTAGTAGGAAGTTTAACCTTTTACTATTTCACTTTTACAAAAACAACACTTACTTATGCCAAATGTGTGGACAAGCTTGCGCACGAAATTTTGCACTTGTTGCGTCATCGTTGCATCTGCAACAGAATTCCTATTTTCAAAAGCAATGCCGTAACATTTCACCAATCCGATTTTGAGTTGCTTTAGCAGCTCTTCGTGCCAGTTCTCTCGGAAGTAGATAAGCTTCAGAATAAAAAACGACAATTTTTAATTATCCCAGACATTCTGTCCGTTAAAATATTGGCTATGAATAAGTAATACACATTTATTTACCTGATCAACAATTCCTTCCAAACTGGACAACACTGTAGGATGACAGTCCCTTTGCATATGCATAATTCTTGAACAGCGCCACATACTTGGTGTTGCTTTAATAGCTTGGGCTTCTGGTTGTGACCCTGATGGATTTGATGGTGTTCCAGCATTAGGCGTATTCTCTCCTGTACTACTAGCTGACGTCATATCTCCACTACTCAAAGATAACCCATCAGAACCTCCAGCTCCGACAGGAGTATTACAACCTGAAGTACTTTGGCTCATTCCACCAGACGCTGAACTAATTCCACCAGCAGCCTGCTGTTGCAATGCAGCTGACGCTGCTAACTCAGCATTGCGCACCTTTTCCCTTTGCTCGATTTTCAAGGTGAGGTACAGGGTTCGAATAGGAAAGTATACGGCTTGCGGGTACATCCGGCCTACTTGGTTTAAAACGTTAATGACCATCTTCCCATCATTTCGAACCAGTGAAGAAAGCAACTGAGGCACCCATGGAAGCCACTGGATGGGCGGTACCCCGACACAATATTTATCCACAGCATCGGACAACGTCCCCTTCTCGTCATCATACATCAACAACCATAAAATCTTAGCGACATATTTTCTCGACTTGGCTTCATTCTGATGTCGACATGCGTGCATGAACGCAGTAACAGCACTAATTCCAACGTGCATTTGACGCGGATCACGAGTAAAACAATGCTCTAAGTAGTCACCCCAATGACCCCAAGACTTTGCGAGTGTATCGTGCAACTGGCATGATGCAGAAAATGCCTTGTTCGCTTCGTCTGATCGACCTGAAACAAAAATAAGTGGTCTGTTATTTTAAATATCTCCTAAACACTTATAAACTAAACAACCTTAAGATTTTTCTCTCTTGATAGCTCACCTATTTGTGAAAGAAGTAAGCCCTTCAACGAGAAAAATTCTGCGGTCATCTCTTTCGCAAAATATTTGAGATTGGTAGACTCCACTATTTCCAAAGCCTCCTGAAGCTCATTCCTTCCAAGTATTTGAGACTGTTGAATGTAGCATTTCACTTGCTGCTTAATTTTCTGGAAGCAGTCGACAATGGGGACGCTTGGAATAGCATAAATCTTGGAGAGCGTGTCATGAGCCACACCTACCAAACTATGTTTCCTAGCAATCTTACCAAAATGACAAATTGCCTGGAACGTTATTTTAAAAAATCAAACATTATTAGTCAACTCCACACTATAGAACCTCTTTCCAAACACCTCTTTCAAATGGACATGCAGTGCCCACAAAGTGCTTGAAACCGCACAAACTCACTACTACACTTTAAGCAAAACATTCCGAGTGCAAAGTGCAATCACATTTACATGCTTTGTACAATGACAAAACATTTATAACATCTACAGTAGTGTCATATATAGACACACAAGCATGCAATTAAAAATACAAGCAAAGCCAAACAACTTGCTAAGTATACAGCAGCACAAGCTCCCTTAGACTAGTAGAATAAACTCCCGATAAAAAAGATATTATTTCACCCAAAAAGATCCAAAGATTTACTACTTTACTGCAATTAAGCTGGAGAGAGAGTGGTCAACAAGAGAGAATAATATTTACAGAATAATTTCCACTAACAACAATTGGTGGCCACTTAATACTTAACATTGATTTGTATCCAACTAAACAACACTAAATGTCATTGAAAAAAAAAATATTTCAATCGTATCATAACCTAATTTTTACGCATTAGTCACTGAAAGCTAGAGAGAGATTGTTTTGTATTCCCAAAAATACAACACTGCATGAACTTTTGCTCTTGCTCGAGGGATAAAAGAATAGGTATCTAAAAATAAATTAATTTTCCCTTTTTCTAAACAAACAAACAGATTTTGATATTTCCATAAATTGCGTCACGCCACGCCTATTGTCAAGTTTAATAACACGCCACTTACTTCGGCGTGCGCTTTTGAGTTCAATTTTAAAAATTCCGCTGTTTCCGTCTTGCTCGCAAATGGAATGAAATTATCTACGGCGTGTGGGCGGGAGAAGATATCAAAATTGTTTCCAATGTTGAGCCCTACCCCACTTTCTCCAGAAAAGGATGGTGTACTGTTTAAAACTTCGTGGATGGACTTTCCCCACATTACTTTTGTATCCTCGATAAGCTCAAGTTCAAGCTCGTACACTTCCTTTTCGTAGTTTTTCATACAGATATTGTTAAGATCTTCTTCCAAAGTGATTTCCAGTTGCTCCTCAACATTTTCACAAATTGCTTCAATATCGCGGTTTGTGACCGTGACACGTTTTTTCTGTGTAAGGCAAAAACGTTTTTTCACAAAAATACTCCACGGTTACAGAGACTACCACAAGGATTACCTTCAAGGGGTCTGTCGTCTTCTCAGGAGCTTTCCGAGGTTGTTTACCTACAATATCTTTTGTACTATTTCCCTACAAGGTTAAAATATATAGTAACATACACCAATATCAAAAAAGAAATTTCAGTTGAACCCCACCCCACCCACACCCATCACCAGTTTTGCAAGCGAAATTTTTTCTGGACAAAAATATAGAAAAATATAGAAAAATATAGAAAAATTTATATTACAGCAGTAGCGCTTATAAGGGTTCTAGACGGCGTTATAGAAAATTATTGACTTGGTAGATGATTAAATTCAAATTCGCAAATTAATTTTTTAAAGTGCTATTAGGAGGACTTGACTAAGCGCGCAATTACCAGAGTGAGAGGCGTGAACCTTATCGATAAAATAGTATTCGTTAACTTAAATTTCGGATAGAAAATTCAAAGAAGGTGAAAACCTCCTTGTTGCCAATCTCTGTTCCACCAGCTAACCATTACCAGACAAATCAGATGTTACTTTTAAACATTTCAAACATCAAAATCAATCAAGTTGTGTTAAGCAAAAAATCATTGTGAAAACAGTGAAAACATAATTGCAAAAAAATCAATCAATTCAATCAATCTAAAAACTTACTTCAACTTTTTTCTCACAGCACACAAGAGCTACAACATTTAAAACATTGTTTTTTTCAAGTGAGAAGTACAAATCTCACTCGGGGATAGAACCACACCGGAAAAATAGTATACCATAATGCCACACCCGTCGACAACGAAAAAAATAAAAATAAACAATCGAAAAAAAATACCAAAATGAAAACAAGTTGTTTAAAAACACGAACAATGCAAAAACACGAAAATAGAAAGTAATATTTACATCACGACGTGCACATGGAAATGGTCAGCGTGTACAGACCTGGCAATACTGATGAACTGAAAAATTGTGAATCTGAACCTGAGCCGAGGCATGAACACCCAACATTGTCTGATTACTGCCTTGCTCATTGTGCAGGGTGGATTGCTGCTCGCTAAAGTGATTCGCGATAAATTGGTAGTGATGAGTGCGCCAACTGAAGATATCCGACCAATGGCTTAAATCATCGGAAATGCAGGGAAGTCGATTCCTCCAAGTTTTCACTACGGATTTCATCTCATGAAGGGCGTTAGCTCGGTTGGCTAGAAGGGCTTGGTGGATTAGAGTACCTTCTTGGAGCTCGACAACCTGTGCAATATAATGAAATGTATTATTACCAAAGGAAGAGAGCGTTTCTAGGGGAAATTTTTACAATAGTTTGAAAATGTCTACCTGTTGCGTGGCTTGTAGAACGCCAACATGAGCATTGCTTACAAGAGCAGGAAGTCGTCTCCATTCTTTGATGCATAAAGTTTGAGCACCGTCTACATACCTTTCCACAAGATTTAGATTTTGTTCTTCATTCGAGCACACAGCCACATAACCTCGGATAAGTTGAAGTTTCCATGCATTTTCTCGTGCACAGCCGAGCTCCACATTTGACAAAGCTTCTTTTGCTGCAGCCCATGAACCATTTCTCCAAGCGGATTCCAAGACAATGAAAGAATTACTTCCGGCTTTGCTTGCACTGTATTCTTGAATGATGTCCCATTGGTTTAATTCCTTGGCACACCTACAGAACAAATTGAAACGTTTGATTTGTCCATTTTATAAATTATGGTGACTCGATTTTTTAAGTATTACTCTCACTTTAACCAGTGCTCTTCCCATAACTTCATCTCCCCGATTTGCGACGTTGTCGGAGATGCATTGGCGAAATCACTTCGAGCCTTACCCATAGCTAGCTCGTAAGCTCCTTGAGCCTTTTCGTAGTAGCCTTGCTGTTCAAAAGCAATGGCAATAGTAGTTTCTTGATATTTAGCTCGTTTCTGCCACAATCCTGCCCACAAATCGTCTTCTCTCAATTGTGAGTACAGTTCAGATAAAGAGTCAAGAACTTCAGGAAGCATAGCTGCTGTAGTAGAGGCTGTTGGTGGTCCAGCGGTAGTTGGTTCAAATTCGTAACAATCCCCACTTCCTCCTGTAGGTTCTTTCTTTGTTTTAATGAAAGGCGTTGGGCAAGAGTCAAATGCGAGTTGTTCCAATAGCAGGGTCATACGATGCCAGAGATTGTGAGTTTTACCCAAATAGTATATCAAACTCCTGGAAAGATTATTAATATGTATGGTAAACTATAAATTAGCAAATTTCAACTCATCTAGTCTAATTATCAGAAAATGTAAGCATTTAATTGACTGGCTAACTTACGGCTTTAGCGGAATAGCCGGAACACATTGGCATGTCGCCTCCACAAAAGTGTTTAGAGCAGAGGGTGAACAATGTTGTTGCAGGACGTGCACTCCACTACACAAAAATGGTCCGGTTTCATTTGCTAAAGCAAGTTGCTGCTTTTCCGAGAGGATTTTCCACGCCCTGGGAAAAAATGAAATCCACGTAGTTTCCGCCAAATGAGTATCTAAATGGCATAACTGAACCATCGGCTTGATGAGAGAGAGCACATTCAGAGTTTTTACAACAGAGCTAAATTCCTTTTCCTTGTTGAGAATTATTTTCACGTTGGCGTAGGCATGAGACGGCTCTGCCCAGCCTTCTTTGATAAAGGCATCTTCCAATTTCGTAACTGCATCTTGAATCGCCGTCTCATCTGTCTCGTCTGCACTCATCAACCAGTCAATGTCCCTTTCCAATGGTTGAATAAACGGTGCTTCGTGATCTTTCGGTTCGCATGTGACATCAGGATCCAACCTGGTAAAGACATCCTTCGCATCCGGTTCGAGAATAGAGAATCCTTGACTCACTGTCGGAATAAGAGCTTCCTTAGGGGTCAACTCTAGCTCGGTAGAGAGCACCGTAGCAAAAAGAAGTCCCAGAAGTGATTGCGGGCTGGCGGTAGACATTTTTTCGTAAGTGTTCAGCCCTTCGTAAACAACTTTGCTAACGCATGTGTAAAGTGGATCTAGCTCGTCGTATTTCGGAACTGTTGAAGTGGTTGTCGTACCTCCAGGGAATTCAGATGGAAAAAGAGACATCAGTTGAGACATCAAGTTGTGAACGGCTCGGATCACTTTACTGTTTTGACAAGTCATGCAAGAGACTATTCCTTTTTGAAGGATTTTCATATTTTCCAAAACAATCTCTTTGCTCATTATCCCTATTATGAAGGTGAGGAGGTCGAGGGCAGTGCAGATGTTGGGATAGTTGACTTGTGTGGTGTCGAAAGACGACAGGATTTTTTCCATCCAGGCTAGCTTCATGTTGTTAAGGTGCTCTTGCCACACATCTGGTTTGAGGACGAGTTTGATCAAGGAGACGCATCGTTTCGAGAGAGCTTCCCCAGGAGAGCCAATTGTAGGATTAGGCTCATTTACCTAAAAATGGTATTCATTTGAACATCATCAGTTAAACATTTATTTAATTTTAATCAATTTGCGAGACCATTTATCACCAAAATGATGGAACAGCCATGGGATCACCTGTATCACCGGTGTTTGCAGAAATATTTTTACAACAACTTGAAGAAGAAATCATCACACCTTTATTTGATAAAGGAATTCTAACGTTTTATCGTCGCTACGTAGATGATTCATTTGCCATAGTTCATGAAAGAAAAGTTGAAGATATTCTTGCAAAAATGAACAAATTCTTAGTTCGATTAAATTCACTCTGGAAAAAGAAGAAAATGAAAAGCTACCATTTTTAGACACGATGACGTATACCAGAGCAGACAATTCTATTGGACATTATGTATACAGAAAGAAAACTCATACAAACAGCTACTTAATATACTCATCATTTCACCCAAAAGCTCATAAATTAGGAGTAATTGACACATTACTAACAAGGGCTTTACGAATTAGCGATACAGAACATTTAAAAGAAGAGATAGAATATGTAACAAGTTCACTTCAACAACGTGGTTACCCCAAAAAATTGGTTCGACGACGTTTGGAATTGGTTAAGAAGAAAGAAGAAGAAAGAAAATCCAAAACTAGCACTCAGTTAAGAAAAGAAAAAGAAGAAAATCAGTTGATTCCAAGGATAATTCTACCTTGGACTGGAAATGTCACAAAAAGAATAGCAAAATATCTTAAACTGAAACTGGACGAAGATATAGGATATTTTCCTGGACAAAAACTTCAAACACTAATATCAAACTTCAAAGACAAAGATCAACCTATCAATTGTG
>JAHZNA010005080.1:0-10482 GCA_027743935.1 Sinodicranocentrus sp. ZH6 | reverse complement strand
AGAGTTTTAACAAACGAAAAATGAAAGAATTTTTATATAGTTGAGATCGATGAGTGGGCAAGGGTCTAAATGGAATTTCGATGGGCCATTCTATCTTGTCCATCCTATCTTGGTTCTGTTTTAAAAAATCATCAAAAATTCCTTTAAAATTAATTTTAATGCTACATAATCGCGTCTTTCCTCTACAGTAATAAAGTTACAACTTTTAAGTACGTCATACATTTTTTCTTTGACATTTCTAACTTGATTAACATGGGCCAAATGTGGATAAAAATAGCATACAAGAAATCTGTTAATCTTGTTTTGTAACAATGATAACTTTTCACTAGATTGTACTGCCCATATCTCTATACCATAATTTATAACACTGTTTACATATGCGTTAACCATCACCTTCATTATATACCTATCATTATATCACCTACTTCAAGTCGTGGCTTATAAGAATGCCTGAACTTATTTTTGTCTCTAGTGCTGTATTCATGGCCGTCACAAGTCACAAACCATATAAAAATAATTTCTGAAAAACGGAACTTCATCACCTACGCACATTTTGTACATCAGACACAATATTCTAAATTCATATACCTCTTTAGGAAATAACAAATTTAATACAGTTGAGATTTTTCTAGCAACCGGCTCATACTTTTTCACCCTAAGAATGATGCGACCTAATGAGCGAAAGACCTTAGTTGTTAACACTTTTATGTGAACCAAACTTGTGTTGCCTGTTACACCGATCACGTAATTTAGAATTGATAAGATATGCACCTGCCCAATCACCTTTAGTTGATCAATGGTGAAAGCGTCTCGAACAGAAAAAGCATCCTTATAGCACGCCTTGGCACAATTTTGAATTTGGTTTTCCCATGTACGATCAAAGATAAGTCCTAAACATTTTAGAGTTTCAGAATTTGACACACAATAGCCATTAAAATCAAAGGTCAAGTCTTTTAAGTACCTAGTTTTTCGTGAGATGTTTCTCCTGTTCAGGCAATATGCAGTCGCAGTGAACAAAGACGAACAGAGTTTGTGCCTTTGTCCGTCTGTCTCAATGTATTCATCTTATTGACATAGAAATGAGTATATTTAAACTCTAGCTGGCGCCAAACTCATACTCTCTGCTACTCAATATATATTTTTTATTATTATTTTTAAGCGTCGGTACGGTGGTTGGCGACAGTTAGGAGTCGCAGTCGTGGCGGACTAATTACGTGCTGGGGCACTATCTTTTCAAATCAAAGTGATTCTGCCGTTTGGCGCGCCATAAAAATATCAGCTACACGCTAATTTAATGAATGGGAAATGAAATGAAAAACACAAAAGGCGAGATTACCACAGTCAAGTAAGACTTGTTAGCTGGAAATTATAGAAATTTGTCAATTTGATTGAAAGTATTCACTTTTGGCGACCTTGACGTCTGCATTCATTTTCAAACTTAAAATTAGCCGGCAAAGTAATTTGGCCTGCTTGCTACTTACTAGTTCCTCCATCCTAATTCCACCAATTCCACTAATTCCACCACCAATTAATTATGTACGTTGTATGTTACGTATTATTATGTATGTTGTATTCCAGCAGATATTGATTCATCGCTGCAAAAATGGACAACTCCCGATCTCACCTGTCATCAGCAAACCTTTTTGGCAGCAGTGGTACTAGTAACACCCCAGATAAGCCAACTCTCCCTTTCTTCTCAGCTGTCGAGCTCCATGTTTTCAAAACGTTCGTTAGGAACTACTCGCGGGACAAGGAACGTAAGATGATAGTAATTTCATTAGTTTTTCTGTAAATATCTGCAAGGCAAACTAAAAAATCATCTAATAGTAGGCCCGTCTTTTTTCTCTCCAGTACTTCGTGAAGATGCTATTGCCCTCGACTACGTGTTTGGCCCTGTAGTCCTTCAAATATTCGAAATGATTGAAGAGGAGCGAGTGTGCATTCGTCAGAGTCCAGTGTCGAAACGGGTGATTGTGGAAGTCTACAGTCGCTCTTCTCCAGAAACTTATCGGATCTTCCCAGCTCACTCGTTTTGTCAATGCATGTCTTTCCATCGGGGCAAGAAGGAGTACTGTAAGCACATCCTTGCAGCTCATCTCTATCTTGCAATTGCGCCTTCAGATAAGTACAAAGAAATCAGCGATAATCAACTAGATACTCTCTGCAAAGAGCTTATAGATACAGATGACAAGTGATAAAAATATATATATGTCATTGTAGCATCTTCAATGTCTGATGTTTGTACATAATATACGTACATGTCATATTTTTATTATCTTCTTTACTTAAAAAGGGTTATCTTAAAGTTTGTTGTAAATGTTAACCAAAAGTTACGTTGATTTAATTAAAGATTGCAATTGTAAAATGCATTAGCAACAAAGTATACATTCATCCTCTGTTCTCCCTACATTACATTCCCTCCTCAAAGTAGTGTAGTCGTTAGTAGGTATTTAGAAGAGAAACTTGAGAGTTGAAGTTAATTTCTAAGAATGACTGACGTCACTAGAGTGCATTCATTAGTTCTAAGAATTAAAAAGAAAGTAGGTCATGATAAATGGCATGCTATTCGCCTTCATTCTTGGCACCTGTCCCATCTCTCCATCTCCACCACTCTTGCACTTGCAGGTGAAAGAGTGGAGTCAACTTCCAGCTTGGAAGAGAACGTACTCCAGCAATGCAAGTGGAAGTGAAACAGCTGCAACTGAAAGATCAAATGGATCAAGATCAACTGCAGGGAATTCCCACCCCGGTGTGTCCACCTCCTGAGGAGGCTGAGGTGGCCCAGGTAGCTATGGCTTCAGAAGAGGACAAGAACGAAAAAAACAAAAAGGAGGAATTCAGCATTCTGAGGATTATCCTGTTGCACGGAAGCCGAGGTAAATTGGAAATTGCAATGACATAAGATGATATACGTACATGGGGGAATACATGTGTTGAGCAGCTGAAAACTAGAATGCTATATCAGATTTGCCTTATTCTTATTATTATTATTATTATTATTATTATTATGTTCGCAGAGGCTTGCGTCATGCTGTCAGGAATGGGTCGTTACCTGGAAACCAGAGTCGACTGTTGCGGCATGATTGTACCCGTTTTTAGAGGGTTTGGGCCACTTAATGACATCGACAGCGGAAGAGAGTCTCCCGACTCTGATGAGCAGCTCACTTGCAACACAACATATGTAAGACGAGGCGGTGTTTTCAATCTTCCCTTCCGACCTAGCGTCGCTTCTCACTTTCGTTTCAAATTTGGCGCAGCTTTACTGATCAGAAGTTTATCTGGTCGACAATGGTGTCCCCAGTGTAAGGCTCCGTTTGGCAGCTGGTTCAGGCTCTGGGAACATTGCCGCAACAGAAACTTAACTTGCATGAGAATCAGGAAGAGCGCTGCGATGGGAAACGAGAAAGAAGCGAGGACTGATTACATTCATCACTGCGTCTTTTGCAAGAAAGGCTTCCACCTCAAGGCCACTTTGTCCGCTCACAAGAAGAAGCTACACGCGGACGCTCCTCCTCGTACTGACCACCACATTATTATATTACACCACCTCAACTTCATGCTTAAAATAGATAAATTCAATTTTACATGATATTCTCATATTTTCAAGGTCACGCCACATCCTCCAAGCAGCTGAAATGAGGTGAACAGCCAACCAATTGTTGCAATGAGAGAGCGTGGAACATAGCCATATTAATTTATTTATATTCAGATTTCCAATTGGCTTTGTTCAATGATATAAATAAATGGAAAATGTTCAGCAAATTTATTAATTTCAATTTTTTGAATCCATCTCAAGTACCCATGCAAATTCAGATATGCCAAACCTGCACACTTTGAAAACTGCACTACTTTACAGCATTACTTTGCATACTTTTTATGCAAAATTGAACTTCCTTATTTTGTCGCAAGTTTTAAAGAAAAAGTCAAATTCGTAATCAAATAGCTCTTCAACATCCTCCTTTCTGCTGCTTTGCATAAAATGTCAACAAAAGTTTGCTTGCACCACAAAATGAACGCACGTTTGCCACTTGGAAATATCCAAAAGGTCAGAGTCCAAAGGGAAAGGGATGCTTAGAGGGTCGCCCAAGTGGATGAGGGTATAAATACTGAGCGAACCTCAATTCTCTTTGTGATTTTGTTGTTGGCCGCCGTCCAGTCAAAGACCAAGGGGAACTTTGAAAAAAAATAATCAAAAATAAAAATCCAAAAATTCCGTTTTTCCGTAAATAAGATTGTGTTTTGAAACCAGTTTGCAGAGATGATCTCGTTGCCCAACCACTGCGTCGAAGTTTTACCCCCTCAGCAACACGGAATGGTCCAGCTTGAACACGAATCCTTATCTTCCGACTCAGACCATGGAATAGTCATGATTCCAGAGACAGTCCGGAGGTTTGCAGACTCGAGACAAACTCCAATCTATCAGCTCAACGGACAAAGGATTTTCGGACCTAGGCCAAACTTTGCGGATGAATTTTGGAAGCCTGAAAAAGGATCGGAAATCTTTGTGGGAAAGTTACCTAGAGACTGCTTCGAGCCCGAACTAGTGCCCTGGCTGGAGCAAGCTGGAACCCTGTACCAACTCAGGCTCATGATGGACTTTAGCGGGACCAACCGAGGATACTGTTTCGCCACCTACTGCACACCCGAAATGGCCGACTGCGCAGTAAGAATCCTAAACAACTCTCTAATTCGACCTGGACGATTGATTGGAGTAACAAAATCAGTGGATAACTGTCGACTCCTTCTCAGTGGAGTTCCAAACTACAAGACGGAGCAGGAAATTTTCTATGAAGTCTCTGCCATCTCCTCAGGAGTCAAATTCGTCTTTGCCAACTGGCATCCAGATGAAGTTCACGCTATGGGATTGGGAATGGTTTCCGTCACTTATGAAAGCCACAGGTGAGGAACATGTCATTTAAATACATCTTCTTTAAAAACTAAAGCCCTATAATATACATTTGTATGCAAGTATATCCATATATTTTCCTGTTTTTGTAGAGCTGCTGCTATTGCACGAAGCAAGATACTCACCGGACAGGTTCAGATGTGGGGCTTCGTCATCAGAGTGGAGTGGGCTCAACCAGAAATACAAATTCCAGAGCATGTGATTCACTCCCGCAAACGTGTCGGTCGCAGAGTATTTTTGTCGCAGAATCCGCACATTCGCCAACGCCACAATGCAGAACGTCCAATGCAACCATGCCCCTTTTGCTTATTTTGTTAACATGAGCAAACAAGTCTCTCCCCAATCCCAGTGTACTTGTTTTATTGTATTCGTATTATTAGTCGTCTTAAGTTTTAACCAAATTTTAATCTCAAAATGAATTAGTAGTCAGCAGATGAAATGTATATATCAAATCAAAGTCAAATCAACTAGCTCCGAAATAAATGAACTTTAACTAGCGCTCGCAACTAAAAAACCCAGCAAATCGTTTTCCATTATGTATTTTTTATTATCATTTTGTAGTTTGCTTATTATTTTTCAATTTCCATCTTTTTTGCTACAGTTTTCTCTCTCCTCTTCTTTAGTGGTACACTTTAAATAACATTTTTTTCGCAACAATTTTTTCCCCATTCACAGCCACAGAAAATCCTCTCTTACAATATTTTAGTTAGTTTTTGGATTCAAAAAGGTAAAACGATGAGTGTATTCTTGGGCTTCCAGTTTTAAATGCTTAGTGTTCACTTCTCCCCCACCACACCCATCTCATTTTTCACTCAGATCTTCTCACCTCACCTCTTCAGCGGCATCTCGCACAAGCTTTTTTTTGTTCTTTCGTTCCTTGAGTTCGAAACAATTGTATTTCCCTATTGGTTTATTCCCTCGTCGTCGTTTATGTAATAATAAGAGATAATATTATGCATGCATAGTAGATAATCCTCATATGTCTGTCTCCCTTCACAATACACAATAATTGTAATAGTAGCATAATATACTGTGTATATATATATATATAGAACTTTTTTTCATCTACACTTTTTCTATCTATTATTATTTCTCAGAGTGATCATTTTAGTTTTTCCCTTGGCAGAAAACAACTTGCAACAACAAAACTTTTTAAAACTTCTTGCATATCATACCTATCATTATTTTATTATTATGTATATATTGTTCGCTCGCATAGGTAATATTATGCCTTTGTTGGGGGGTAGGACCGGAAGGACCGGGTAGGTAGAGATATTTTAGAGGGGCATCGTCCTGGGGTCAAAACTACTTTTTTTTCAAAATTTTTGGTTGTGTCTTCATTGTCGATTCCAGGCTACACCTGTCATTGTCAACGGGGCGGGCTAAATAGTAACAAAATGATGATTGATGATGTTGTTCTCCTGATGATGAAAAGAAAGGAAGAGCTGGATAACTGATGATGACGAGGATCTAGTTAGTCAGTGGAGTTGTGTGAAGAAGGTCGTCTCTCTCAAAAGTGCTCAGCGAGCACTTCCGACATTTGTTTCGCTACTGACTCCTTGCTAGCTCGGACTGTGAGTCGGAACATCTGTGTCCAAATGAACGCATCTCTTAATATTCAAAAGTATAACAAATGATGAATAAATAAATAGCGAATCAAAGATGATATTACGTACATGTGCCTGTCGATTAGGTTCCAGTCGGAGGAGACAGCCAATCTGCTGCGTTCTTGTGTGCAGGATTGCAGCGCACACGAAATTGTCCGCGTTAGGATCTATCCCCTTGAGAAGCTGCATCCCGAACCCTGTGAGTTTTGCTCCCGTGGCGTTGTTGTCCATGGGGAATGCTGCTTTGAAGATGCGCTGAGACTCTTGCTGTGCTCTGCAATTGCCGAAATATTATTATTTTACTATTTTGCATTGATATTAGTCAATCATAGAAAGAAAAAGAAATGGGCTCAACTTACCCTCCAAGATTTTTCCATCTCGCAAAGAACGTCTCTCCGTTCATGTCTGTCGGCTCGAAAAACTTGTTGATGGTGAGGGGCAGCTTGAGATTCAGTTTTTGCTGCACACTGTTGTAAATAAATGTGAGGACAAGACTAGGAAATTCTGAGCAACAAGAACAAGAACAATTGCAATTAGTCTCTCTGTCATCTCTCTCTGCATGCCCAAAATCTGAAACATGCTCACCATTAAAATCCTCTATGCACTCCATATTAATCGTTTGTTGAACTTGTGCCCCCGCCTCCACCGTCGAGTCTACGTTTTTCACCTGCACTGACACCTTGGATGCCAGTTCGCCTGCAGCAGACACGCTTGGGTTGAACCCCTGCAAGGGAAACAAGGCAAAGGGGTGAATTATGGTTAAAATATGCTAATAAACTTATTGCTCTCAAATTAAATGTAATGCTATCAAGTTATGTTTGTAGAGCAGGGAATCTCACAAGCATGGGGAAGGCGGTTTTGTTCCCATAGAAAAGAGTCATCCTGCCCAGATTCAATCTGTACTCAGCCTTGACCCCGATTTGGAGCAGGTCATTTTCAAAGAGGACGCCGTTGTTCTTCCAGGACAACTTTTTGAGATTGTCGACGGGTTGACCTCCGGCAGAGTCTCCGCCCAAATTGTTCTTGGCGTTGTTATTCATCAAATTATTTTGCGTTGGCACTCCACCTCCTCCCCCACCAGGTGAACTGTAGATGTCGCCCAACACATCCACTAGCAAGTCCGTCTGTCCATTCTGCTGCCTCTGGGGTTGCTGCTGCTGCTGTTGTTGTTGACTGTTGTTCATGGTAGCATTTGTTTGCTGCACTGCCCCATCTGGCAATAAAATAAATAAATAAATAAATAAATAAATAAATAATAACAACACGATCGAATACGAGTTACGAATATCGTTATTTAGGATGGTTGGAGCAACCTACAATTTGCTTTTCCGTGTATTTATTCGACGAGAGCAAATTGACCGCCTCCATGTGCCCAAAGTCAATGTCATGGCCGAGGAGGAAAATGAAGAGGAGTTTACACACATACTTTTTCTTCTGATAACCATCCAATGTCTTGTCCCCTTTGAACTTACTCCGGATATTGGCCAACTCTTTGTTTATCCTTTTGATCTCTGCTTCTTTGCTTTTACCTGGTCAAGGAATTTCAGTGGATTAGCCAATAAACAAAAATAGCTTCAATTGATTGATGCATGTAATAAGCACAATTATAGTTGTTGTACAAGTGAGCCAACTTACAATTACGAATGTCTGAAATGAAGACAGCAAGTCCTCTCATCCCATCTCCCCTGGCAGCCGGCATTTTTAAATTGTTTTGTGACTCAACTTTACCCTGCAGACGAAAAAACTGTCTAAACCCCACTGGCTCAAGTGTCTGTTATCTCCGCTGGCCACTGATCTCGGTAGTACCACCTCCTACTCCTTCTCTCCTACTGAAACCATGCACGTCCGAGCAAGTAGAGAAATCTGGAATAAGGAAGAGGACATGAAATCAATCGACACGACGATTAGCGAGCTGCGTCAAGTAAACGAGAGAGGAGGAATTATAAAATGTACACAGATCCTGATGGTGTTATTTTCTAATAAACATTATTTATCCGCCCACCAAGCCTAAGCTCACAATAGCAAACAGTAAGTTAGAAGCATCAATACACACAGATCTTGCATTCATAATTTTTCTTATATATGGCTCATATCACTCCTCTCATTTTCTGATGCTCTACTCTGACATCTAACAAACACTGACATTCTTCCAGTCAACAATTTAGCGCACACACCAACCACCCACCGACCACCACTTGGTCGCAACTTTACTTGCTACTTTACTTTCAAGTTATGTAGTCATGCACAAGCTTAAAATAATATACAACGAAATCAAGCAAATAATTCACGCACATCAGTCAGGGCACATCTCACAAGAGTCACACAAGATCAGCAAGTACAGTCAATTTTGATAAGACGATTAAGACGATTAAGACGATTAAGACGAAGCACACGGACTCAAACTTGAACATTGACAAGCTTTAAATTTTCTTCATCTCTCGAGCAGGTTATAGACTGTGGAATGGATGGAATGATACAATCTCTTTTTATCTTCCTTTCCTCAACTGTCAACTCACTCACTTTCTTCAACTTTTATGAATTTATGCTCTATTGTGAATGCTCTTCTTCAATGTTGAATGTAAATTCTCAACTACTACGCTACTATTGACTACACGTTGTCAGTTGTACGTACGTGGTACTATATCCATTTAAAAATATTTATCCTTTCTACCGACCAGCAGCCAAATTGTGAAGCCGTTGAAGCATGTATAAAATAATACAAACAAAAGGTGGATAACTAAATAATTACATTTTTTAGGAAACGCCCCTTTTCCAAGCCACTTGTTGTTCTTTGCTATTGAGACTGCTTATCTTTGCCAACCCAAGGCTTAGTCCAGGAGGTGGATATCTTCCTTTTCGAGGGCTACCCTGACCGTCGTCACTGCACACTTTGGAGGGCGAAATCCGTCCTTCCCTGATAACATGCCAATCTTGGTGAGCGAGCGTGGATGAGTGAGGAAAAGAGGTTCGAGAGGAATAACACATGGACACTGCTTTCTCTACAACAATTACTCATATTACTCATTACTCAACTACCCCACACCAATTCAACAACTCACAAGATAAACAAACCGCAACAAATGATAACACTGGCCACAGACAATATAGACAACAGACGACAGAACAGATGACGGAAAAGAAAAACCCCTCAAATGTACTCACTTTTTCAACTAGGCACAACACCAAAAGTACGAGAGCTGGCTACTACTCTCTAATTACTGACACAACGTCTCATAAGTCATCATTGTGTTCGAAAAATATATATTCCATATTTTTACCGTAAAATGAACGTGCGGATAGTGGGAACCAGTTGGTGACTTTCAACTTTTTCTCCAGCTCTGGACAAAAGAGTGATTTGTTGAAGATATGTTGTAGGTAGGTTGTAGTAGGTGGAAAAGGGTATTCCCAAAAAACTTTGACACTTGTCCTGCACTCGTCGTCCACAACTACTTGACTTGGTTCATTTGTCTGACCACTGTGAGTTGTCTCTCCGACTCGGCATTAAATATGACGATCGTGCAGCTTCATTTAGTGCTCCTTGTTGGAGAGATGAGTGTGCCGAGCGAGATGAGAGTAAAAATGAATGACAGTACGGTCGCGGTCGTCAATAGGAGTAGCAGTTGCGAATGATTAGACTTTAGGATGATGCTCTGCTGTGGTGTGATTGTGTGAGGTGGACCGTCTCTTGCTCCACTACTACCACACACGATTACTTCTTCTTCAACTTTCCTGTTGTGAGAGGAGATGGGACTCATGGGAGACACACCAAAAATATACAATAAACCCTCAATAAACCACTGTCTGTCTAATTTTTATTAATAAGTACGCTGGAATACATACTATCATTCCAATTATTAGTTCTAAATTCTGATAATTATTAGTTCTAAATTCTGATAATTATTAGTTCTAAATTCTGATAATTATTAGTTCTAAATTCTGATAATTATTAGTTCTAAATTCTGATAATTA
>JAHZNA010005079.1:0-10023 GCA_027743935.1 Sinodicranocentrus sp. ZH6 | reverse complement strand
TCCATGATGTATACCTAATATTAACATGTAACATACATAAACTGTCTCAATTTATAACAATAATATTGTACACAATTGTTGTAAGAAATAAATGAAGCATGAAGATCAAAAGATGTGGCGCACATCCGAGCATCTTCCATTTTAAATGTTCATCCGGATTATGGCATATTTTGCTACCCTCTGAAAAAGTAAACGAGGTTAGATATTATGATATTTACTTTTGTTTGTTCGAGTTGACAGAGCACACATTTTCAATTTTCACGTTTTTGGCTTTTCATCACAGAAAACCCGAAGCCGGAAAGTTAGAGAAAAACTGAAAGGTTTTCTTCTTTTTCTCCTTCAGCATATGCAGGCATTTATCCTAAGCTAATGGCGACAAAAGGTGTTTTTCGATTTCACAATAGGGTAAATCCTTATTCTCGATTTATGTTAATGAAAAGTAATGGGTCAGTGTAGATTCAGACCAGAGATTTGGAAATAAGTCCAGTCAGCGAAAAGATGCTCATATCTTACGGCTCTCTTGAAGTGGCCATTCCTTCCTTGCAAGTTGCAACTGCGGCAGAAAATAATCAATGGAAATACGATGCTTATAATAATGAGTGAAGGATCCCTGTATAAGATACAAAGAAAATATACTCTCACTTGACTGTGAACATTTATCCGTAGATGCTTAAGGATTTATTTTTTGACAGAAGGGATATTCCCAAGTACAGGTATATGGTAAAGATATACTCAGCCTTGCAACCAAATGCAATAAATGAATGTAAGTAAATGTATATATATGTACCCAGATAATTAGTAAATGTAATGATAATGGGTGAGTGAGAAGCGGTTGTGTTTTGAGGAATAAACGAAATACACCTTTAACCTATTCAACAAGAAAAGGTCATTTCAAAGGGATTAACAATCATTTCACCAACGCTTCATTTGTCGACTCAACAACTGATTTAGCTAACTGCTTACAACTTTATGGCTAGCTTAAATCCTTTGTTACGGATGGGCATGCATGTACAAAACAAATCAAACAACAGCCCATCCAGGTATGCAATAATTTTAATTACAATTGAAATATCTAAAAACTAAATATGTTCTGAACATCTACAGATTGGTCAAATCAGGTTTCAAGTTAATACATATTTACTGAGTCTGACTGACGACTGATGTGAATCAAAATAATACGAATTAGTATTAAAGCCCAGCAGTTAGCAGGAAGATTTTTCCTATTTTGCCTGATTCAGAGCTTCTCTTCTGCTTAAATATTATTTTTTTGCCAGATAGAGGCATCATCTAGGACAACTTAACCAGGGACCTTTTTACTAGACGCATCATCGTGAATCGCACGAAAAGTACCCTTCATCACATTTTTTCTCAATTTGATTCATGTTGTTAGCTTTCCCCATTCATTCCCGATTCACTCATGGAGAAGAAAGGCAAAAAGGGATTTAGAAGGCAGGGACTTGACAACTGAGTTTGGGATAGGATTTTGATACTCGGAGGACTTGATTCTTACCAGCTGTCGACCAATCCCTTTTGCTTTTGAAAAAAAAGGCTAAACCTCAACAGAACTAGGTGATGATGCATCACGTTATGGACGTAGACATAGACGTCCATGTATTTCAGAACCATCAACAGTAAAACCGAGCTGATGGTAATGTACATGTTGTTTGTTTGGTGTGCACCCTACTACGAAATAAAAGTGAGCATTTGTCATGTCGTGTGATGATAAACCATATCATAATGGGTGTAATCTAATCTATAAGGGGTGGAAATACAAATGCCGTAAGTTACATCCCGTAACACATATACCCCATGGTGTGGCATGTCTTGCACAGTAGCAGGAGTAAAATTCTCATATTGCACATCAATCCAGAGAGCATTTAAAAATGCATATACATGTGGTATTGTAAAAGAGCACCCTTATTGCTTCCAGGTCATCCCTTGGTAAACGCATCCCTATTTTCTCGTCCCTATTACTGTACGGGGTAACAATATTAACACTACCAGATAAGCAAAGTGCTTCGTTATTCAGCAATGCTAAAACTTATAATCCCTTAGAGCTTCCATTCCATATTCCAATTCCAATTGTAACATATGAGGATACTCTTCTCCTGACTGAAGAAAATGATTAACAAGGGACCCGACCCCAGAACAAGTATTATTTTTTATCGGGCAACCGTTTTGTCAAAAATCAACTACAGGATTAAAAATTCACTTAGTCTTTCGTCGACTCAACCCCCGCATGGGTGATATATGCTGTGTTTAAAGCTGTGAAGAAAAGAAGAGCAATTTGCTTTTAAAAGTTGTTGAAGTACGCTAAAGATTTGGGACTTACTTAAACTTGAAAACTAATTTGAACTAGTGAAATCGTGACATTGAATTATGTTTTGAAATACATAACTTTACTATCTTTAAAAGCTGTGTTCAAGCGTTTGGTGTTATTACATTCTTGTAAGTGTTAAATGTGAATCTGACATCTGCAAAAATATAATATTTGGAAATGATAATGGATCTTCGCCTTGGAGTGGAACTTGGAAAGATGAATCAAGCACAGAGCTCAAGTAAGTAGGACTCCCTTTTTTGCATTTCAGACCTCTTTCAAACTTCGAAGTTAACTAACTTTATATAAAATTTTCTCCTTAAAATCTACTATTCAAACATACTTAAATGGCTAACTACAACGTCTTTATGATAATAAAAGTTTGGAATCTGAACTAGCTAACTACTAGATTATCTTTTCGAGGGATTAAGTTCGTAATGTAAATAAAGTCAACAACTAGCATGCATTTTATAATTGCAAGAAGCATAGTTAGCATCATCCAAATTAATTTCAATAAAGCGTAAATGAGATTGATTTCCTTCTATTGAGTAGTGGGGAGTAAGTTAATATACGTAGGCACTGGAAAATCTATTATCCTGACTTGAGAGCTCTAATAATCATACATGATTGCTTTACTTGGGCACTTCCGCCAGTATATAAAGTTCATGCTACTCTAGTTGACATGATTCAAAGAAAAATACAGTTTTTCAAGGTGAAATAAATCCTAGTCTGGATAGGTTTCACAAGGTAATTAACTGCAAAGGAAACGAGAGGAAATCATACAGGGAAAATGTTGATATGTTAGTGTTTTTGGTGATTGGCATAACCAATGCCCATGAAAGGAAGAATTGATGAGCAAAAATGATATATGACTGTATCACGAACAAAGTTCCCTTGTGATGCACAAAGATGAGAACTATTTATTTATCCATTTCACGTGTGAGTTTCAATGCGTGGGATCGTTGGAAAGAGGGAGGATGATAATGTGATGAGCCTAGTTATTTATTTATTTATTTTTGTGACGTGACATGACGATACCCGGGTATCATCATTGCCTTTCCCATGTAATGCTGGAAGTTGAGAGGGTGGATTCAGAAAAACTGTAACTTACCTGCCTTTTAGTTTTTTGTCATTGGAAATATTTTTGCTCTTCACGGTAGCTTTTGAATATTTGATGATGAAAGGTATTCGTTTCATAAGGTATTGCGTCAAGAAGGGGAAGCTCACTTTGCGCACCTGAAAATATGAGCAATACAAAGGAGGGTGAGTGAGAAAGAGGGTTGCATGAAAATGAAGGGTCGAGTAAATTGAACTAATATTGGGGTAAAGCAATACCAGAGAGAGAAACCGGAAGTGGTATATTACACTCACTATTATGAGCAGTCATAAGGACAAAGGTGATGGCTTAATGGTAAAATTGCAGTTTTTTTCCACAACTCACAATACCGATATTAGTTAGAACACCTGTACCAAATACATAACATCAAATGGAATAAATCAAGCTGCGCATCATCATCTCGCATTTCCTGTTTCCTTTGAGCTAATCATCTACAAAAAACCAGATTCATTTTTACAAACTTAATGTCATTTGGTTAATCATGTAAGCATTTTTTGCAGATCCAACAAATAATTAGCATTGAGTTTATCCATTGCTTAAATATTCTGACCTTTTTATACCAAACTGAAATGATGAACTTACGCGGGTGTCAAAACTTTAGCATCAGAAGAGCAAACAGTAGTTACCCGCATTTCCAACTTATGACGATAAAGAAAACGGAAATGAATACTAAATTTAGATATGCGGGAGATCGAGATTTTAGTTTAGATTACATTTATAACTGGCACGCGATAAAATTTCGAGTATTCTGGTTTGCTTGTTCATGTAGTTCAAGAATGTCACGAAATGTCATTATTAAATTACTTGAAGTCTACATTTAATCTACAAAGCAATCTCTCTAATAATAAAAATTAAACTTTTTCTGATTTGTCCAAACTTGGTTTTACTCAAACTCTTGATCATTTTAGGAAGATTGGTTGGATATGTTATTACCTAAATAGACAGTTTATCTTTATCTTAACATCTTTTGGGTCACCTTCAAGGTTCTTTTGATAAAGTTTCATTGATTTTCTAACTAGAGCCAGACTACTAAATTTCCCCTACATACGCCACAACACACATTGTAGATATTTGAAATGCGTTCAATACTAAATTCGAAATCATATATAGGTACGCACAGACAAGTGAGACAAGGTCAAAATATCACATTCAGAAAATTCTACTTCATTCATAAAATATCAGTTTCCACCTCATAAAAGTACGCAATACTGATGAACTGTATTTGTTTTTGCATTTATCCTTGGTTCATAATACCAAAGCATATACATGCAGGTCTTACATATTGTAAGTAAAAATTGAACATTTTGCCGACAAAAGGAGATTAGGAGGAAAGTCAGGTTAGATGAATTCAAGTGGAAAGCGAAAAACAAAAGTTTGATGAAGATTTTATGTGACTTTACCTACATGAGCGACATTTTGTTACCTTTTTCTAATCTAATCAACGACACTACAGTCAAAACATAATTTATGGTTTGTTTTCGCAGAGATCAATAAGACGCAACCGACAGTATGTTTGTCGAGCCAAAAATGAGGGTACCTGTCCAGTCGACAAAACCCATAGGAATCAATGCCGCGCTTGTCGGCTCAAAAAATGTGCCAGTGTGGGAATGAATAAAGATGGTAAGTAATTTTTGTTATTCAACTTTCACCTAATAGTTCTTTCCACACATCAATATATGTACAAGTCTCATTATTTTTTTATCATGTTTTAGCCGTCCAACACGAGCGAGGTCCCCGCAATTCCACACTTCGCCGTCAAATGTCCCTCTACTTCAAAGAAGGACTCTCACCACTCACACCACCCGCAAATATCTCTTCTCCTCCTTCTTCAGGAAACAATGGGAATAATAGTAGCACACGTTTAGAGCCATCCAGCAGCTCCAGCCCGATTTCCTCCTCTTCTTCAATTAACACCACAACGACGACTGCGATTTCTCCCTACTCAATAAGCAATCTCATCTCAACCTCAGCGGTAGGTCATCCGGTGACAAACATGGCTACAGCTGACTTCCTCCGCACCAGTATGCATCATCATCCTCTTCATCATCTTCCGCATCCACTTTTTCATCATCCAAGTGCAGCCTTCCCAGTGATCTCACATAGCCCCGTGTCCTCACCCTCACATCCTCATCATTCATCTCCAATCCCGACAGGAAACATTTCACCCGTTGGTTCCACAACATCTCTTAGCAGTCAGAGCGGTGATAGTGGTAGCAACAAAGACATCACAAATTCACCCCGAAATTCCAGGAATTCTCCTACATCAACGAATGATATTCTTGGAAATGAACGTTCGAGTTTGGTCAATAGCAACGGGATTCAACGACAGTTTGCCTTAGGGTCTGGAGGAATCCCTATGCTGCCAGGGTTAGATTTGATTTTGAACAATGCAAGAAATAGTAATGGTGGAATCGCTGGATTACCAATGGACAACATTGGCTTGTTTGCACAAAGGAATAGTAATGATTTCGGGGATGCTTCGTCCACCTTTGAGAAACTGGCTTTGTTACGGCCACAGATGGGACTACCTCTTTTTGGGATGCCATCTTTGAAGGTACTATTTCATCGCCTTTGGAAAATCTATATTTCAGCAACGAATGAGATAAAATAATTTATTTTTAATATTTTAGTATGGTTGGTCTGATATGCTTCAGTTTCACCAGCAACAAGTTCGAAACGGCAATGGAGGTAGCAATGGTCACGAGCAAAATACTGCAGCTGCCGCAGCCGCGGCGGCAGCAGCAGCAGCAGCAAACTTCCAATCTTTTAATTCTTCCACATTTGGGAGCTTCGGTTTCAATCCGCTTGCATTCCCATTGATGATGTTTGGAACGGAAACTCTGTGCGAAACTGCTGCACGGCTTCTCTTCATGAATGTTAAATGGACCAAGACTGTTCCAGCTTTTGTTTCCTTAAATTTACGGGATCAACTCCTCCTTCTGGAAGAAAGCTGGAGAGAATTTTTCGTTTTGGGAGCAGCCCAGTTCAATCTTCCTCTGGAGATGGGACCAAAGCTGTTGAGTAACTATTATGAAAGTTCTGCAGGCTCTGACACCAATAGGTCTGAAGAAGAGAGGGTAAAAAAGCAAGAAGAGGTTTTGCAGGAAATCAAGTCATTGCAAGAGACAATAGAAAAGTTCCGTGAGATGAATGTGGATCAAACAGAGTTTGCTTGTTTGCGAGCGATAATTCTCTTCAAGTCCTCGTCCAGCTCGGGTGACTCGTTGAAAAAGAATTTAAAAGAGGTAAAGACAATCGAAGCCCTACAGGATCAGGCTCAACTTACTTTGAATAAATACATTACTATGGCATATCCCGGTCAGCCACTGAGATTTGGGAGGCTACTTTTGTTGCTCCCTTTACTTAAAAGCGTTAGGTCTTTGACGATAGAAAATCTCTTTTTCCGCAAAACTATTGGACAAATACCTATTGAAAAAATTATTTGTGATATGTATAGGTCCGCCATGTCGTAGGATCAAGGTGTTTCTTGTGAAATAGTTAAGCTGCGGGCCTTAATTATTGAATGTATTGGTAATATTTACTCTAATGAACATTCATGAATACTTAATCCATGACATTAAAATTTCTATCATGCAACATTTACCTATGCAATATTTTTCCCCCACCAGTATTAAAATGCACAAATAGTGAATATATCTTTTATTTTAATGTTAGTTGCATAAGTATAGGTCATGTATAGCTTGAATTAAACTATTTATGCTAAACAGTAGTTATAGCATGTTTGTGAACTAGAGATAACATTCAATGCGATTCTCTATTTAGCTTACTACTGACTGCCATCATTACCTCAACAGTATTGCGAATTGTATAGAGTTGCCTTAAAGTACATTATTATAGTAAAATGATTGTTTTAATAAATTTTGAAAATTCTCTAATGCAATGTTGGAAATGTTTAAATAATAAAGATAATATGTTACACTGTTTGCATAATATTTGAAGTGTTGTATGTTTATGATATTTAACATGAAAACTAGAACCACAAACTGCAAGCAATGCCAATGACTTTGGCAGGAAATGGGAGTGAGGGGTTTATCTAGTAGTTACAATCGTAACAGCTTTAACCCGGAGGAAACTGTGAACCAACTGGGTACATTATAAATAAGAAACTAGATCAGTAACTGATCGCAATTCAAATTTACGGGCAAGCAGTTCCACTTACGGATTTTCTCCAAATGTCACCAACATATTTAAAGTTAATTGAATGCAGTTGTTAATACTACAAAGAACAATTGAATGCTCAAAAGTGTAAAAGGATCCTGCAGAACAGCGCATTATCTGACATGACCGTTGAATTCGACCTAACAGCTTTCCGCTTCGACCACCTTGTTTACGAATAACTTCGTTAGTTATTTTCTTCCATTTCGCAAGCACGTCATGACTCGATTTACAAACATTTCCTGCAATTGCCAACGGTGTAATAGCTTCGAACCCACAACGCATCCCACACAATGGAAACATAACATTTGACTGGGGATCAATGTACCAAAGACGAATTGTTCCAAATATGAGCATAGACACAATAAAAAATAGAATCGACGGGAATGCCGTTAAATACCAACGGAAACTGACATTCAGGTTCAGAACAATCAACTCCAACTTGCGGAACTGTGTAAGAACTTTATAATATCCATTAGGTTGTAGATACAATTCTCGTCTGAAAATAAGAATAAATTTTACTATATAAATACCGAAATAAAGTCATACGTCATTTTCATTAGCATCATACTGGCATAGTTTTTTTGCATGTATGTATTACCCCATTGATCCAAGTTCCGAAGCTACCCAAGCAAGTCCCATCAGTATAAAGCACCACATAAAGCAACAAACGTATAGAAACATGGAGATCGTATAAAACTCCAATACTAAAAATGGAGCCTTATCCAAAAGTCCGACAACGTTTTCATCAATAGTCTTGCATTCGAAAAAGATCGAGCTGACAAAATGCGGAGAACACGGGGACTGCGACGAAATCAAACTGTGGACGCCAGGATTAGTGGATAAAAGAAAAAGTCCAATGTATATATGCCAAGACAAAATTGTTTTCTCTTGCTTTTTATAGACGCAATCCACTCCATTTTTATTCTTTTTGGTAAGCATCTCTGTTGACAAAATATAACCCAATCATGAAATTTTAAAGAGCTTTATGTAGGTAGTAAGATATGCGATTCCAATTAATTACTAACCTGCGTCAGAAGAAGTCAGAATGTAGTTCAGCACTCCATTTGCAAAGTGCATGATTTCTGATGTGCAAGTTTGCAGCTGCAGGAATCCAATTGCAGTTATCCACCACGCATTTACCCAAAGGGCCGAAAGCATTTTTTGCTGCAAAGGAAATTTTCCACCAGCCCACGCCTGAACAAGTCGGCATGTTGAAAAGACGGTGTACGTGTACAGGACGTTCTTATTGAATCGAAATATCATGAGATTACGTTTCGAAGCTGCTCTTAACTGCTTCGCTTCCCCATCCCACGCGTATGGAACGAAGCGTAAGAAGCAGCCACCTTTAAGCATACTGAAAAGACCACTTTTCGCAGTTTCAGAAAGCATTTTAAAAATATGATAGAATTTAATTGAAAAGGGAACCCCAAAATAACTAAATGCTCTTTTGAGCTTAAACTTTTTTATGCACTTGTACAGGGATACAACTGCAAAATATTATTTATCCCCTAAAAGTAGCCAGAAATTTACTTTAGTAAAGTAACCCAATCTGTTCTTGATGGTGTTTTGACCAGAGACGAATTAACGCTTCCAGGTCGAATTCTCACGAATTTATGTAGGTTTTAAAGTAGACCTACCTATAGGTACGCCAGTGATTATTAAATTACATCGTCAGTTTGATAAACCCGTTAGTTTAACTTAAATAAACGAATTTGACATAAACTGAACTCATAAACTGACAACATTCCCTTATCGTTCTATAATTTTTGAATGGATATTTGATAGACGCATGTTGGAACTGTGAATATTTACGCATGTATTAAGGTCAATACAGTGAATTAAACAGAAGTAGTCCGGTAATGGACTGTCACATGTCTCGTGAATAAATAAATCTTAGTATGTAGTAAAATTAGGTAAGCACATTCGCGTCACTTTAAGCTCACAATCATTCAACTGCAGTTTTTCTTCCAGTCGAAGGGGGGGCCTACATTAAGGTTATCCGTGTTGAACAACCCACCTAAGTCATCCATCATCAACAAATGATGTACATCTACTACGCAGAAAATTACTTGTGAGATTAGAAACTAGGTACGTAAAAAATGTACTTAACATCAGAAAACAACAGAAAACCTCTAAAGAAGCCAGAAATTTCTCTTATTAAAAATCAGAAAACATTGTTTTCAGAAAATCATTGTTATTGGAAAATGGACCATACATCAATATTACGTATGCATGCAATACTGACTAGTGACTAGATAAGCAATGAGCTAGTTAATTAATTATGTATACATCTCTTGATATATCAGTTACGTGAGGCTTAACTTAATCTTAATCTGTAAAGCCATTTTCCTTCTGCAAACCAAGTGACTTCATGTCTGTGGAACGGCTGCACAAATAAAGATATATATTA